>VXAU01000572.1:446272-485082 GCA_013399695.1 Formicarius rufipectus | reverse complement strand
CCCCCCCAACCCGACATCAAAGTATAGCAGAGGAAAGATAAGAGAGTAACTAACAGTATATGTAACAACTCCACATTTATGACAGCTGTGTCCTGGGCCCAGCTTCAGCCAACAGAGAAACAGAAGGCCTGATCCAGACAAAAAAATGGAAAGAACTGAAAGTTAATTCTGCTGTCTGGAGAGGCAACTAAAGAGGTCTAAAGTTCATGCAGGAACTTCAACCACCGACTTCTAGTCTGAAATTACTAAAGTGGTAATAAACAGTAATAAAAATAAAGAACAATTTACACTTGATTTAACTCTAGGAGGGTATGCTTATTTCTAAAAAGGGAAGATTTGATCACAATTTGGTCATATTACTATTCATGTCTGCAAACTGTTTATACTTCAGACAGGCAGGATCCCAAGAGCAGGATCACAGAAACACTTGTGATAGAGCGGTAACACACTGCAACTCTTGGGCACGCTGCCATAGCCCAACACACTTCCCCTGAGCACTGTACTGGCAGAAGAAGGGGACTCCTGCATTGATCCTGTCCTAAAGCCCCTGCTCCCAATCAGAGCAATGGCTGAAGCTCAGTACACAACAATGGTGGGCAGATCCTTGGGGCAGGAGAGATCCTGTTCAGATTTCAGATGCAAAAAACTCACCCATAAAGTTAGAAACCACTTTGTGCAGAAGCTGTAACAAGTGACTTATGGCATATCACTAGAAGTTATCACACATTATTCAAGGGGAAAATTTGGTTTAATCCTCTCAGAACAAATTATTAGAAGCCAAGTCAAACTGAAAGCCAGTCCTTTACTACAGTTAAGAATTTTTGATTTCAAATGAAATTATAAAAAAATTACAAAGTCCTTTTAACAGAAGTGATCTTTATTTGTTGGTGGAACTTTTTTGTTTTGAGTCTACTATTTTACTGATTACACACATTCTTTATGCTTTAAAAAAATTACAAGATTAAGTTAAAAGTTATTTTTAAGGTTAGCTCTGAAACTTCTGAAAGGTGGTAAGGCAATACCTGAATTTAGATTATTTGAAAAGTTGTATCTTTTCACTTATCAATACACAACTACAGTATTTATTCAAACCAAGTATGAACCAGCATAAACAAAAAATATTACTTCCACCTACTGACAGTACACATTATTTCCATTCTGCTCCATTCAAGAAACATTTAGATTCGATATTAATTATATTTTTTAAAAAAGAAGTCACATTAACTCTCAGTAAATATTCACTTTAATCTGTCATTTTCTAGACCTAAACCCTATCCCCTCATAAAGGGCAGGAAAACGGAAGTGGTGTTCAAAGTTTCCAGAAGTCACAGCTTCCATTTATCAGGCTCAGGTAGCTCTTAGGGTCAAGGAGAAAGTCTTGAAAACATTGACAGAAGTGATGAAGTGTTGCTTGTTTGAAACATACTTCCATATCTTTGTGGGCATTGATACTGTATCACAGCCAACACTTCACAGCGTTACTTCGAATTACTTCACCTTCAATATAAAAGGCATCCTTGTGGGTTCCAACAAAACAAAAAAAAAAACCAAAAAAAAACAAAAAAACAACCCAAACAAAAAACCAACCAAACAAAAAACCCCAAAAACTATTACTGGATCTTTACAACAGTTTATTCTCTGCAGTCCCTAAACACACACAGAGGCTGAAGAACTATTTTTTTTGTACAAAGTAAGTTTTACTAACATTAGAAAATGCCATTACATTTCACAAATTAAAATTCTTCTACTTACAAATTCATACTTTTGTAACTAACTTTGAATACAATTTGACACTTTTGTGAGCAACACTTGGAGATCATCCACCAGAAGTAACTTGTATCACTCTGTAGGTCAAAACTCCACCTTCTACCAACTCTTAGAGTGGAGGGCTGCAGGCCTATTTCAAAAACTCATCAATTAGAACAAGAAAAAAAAAAGCTATTAAAAATAATATACTTGCCAAATCAAATGTTATCTCAGTTTATTTGCAGTTGTGTAACGCTAAATTATTTTCCCAATACACTTTTTCAATTGTTATATTCCCAAGTGTTCCCATCACTGGTAACTGTGCCTGCTTACCAGGTAATTTGTTACATTTCTTTAAGTTCTGTTACACTTATCTGGAAACACAGAGGACTTGCTGTTTCCAGTAACATTTAATTCCTTGGCTTTTAAACATAAAAGGAGATATCACCTGACGCTTGTTGAAATTCACTCTAAGGTAAATTCTGCTCCGCAGGAAGTACCTCCCCCTTGTCACAACTGCACGTAATTGTTCCCTAACTACCTGAAGTCATGAACAAGTGTGGTTTTGAATCTAAAGCTACACATACAACCCACTACTAAAATGTGAGCACCAGGTTACACACACACTATTTTCTAGTTTGAAACACAAATTAACATCCCACCAAGTTTTAACTATTCCTCATCTTTAGAGCCAGACTTCTCCTACCCTTCCATTGTTTAACTCGTGGTCTTATTAAGAAACCACTAACAATGCAAAATATATTACTCAGACAGTGAAGCATCCTAGTGGTTTCAACACACTCATAAGCAGCCTAAAGAAACCAAGGTAGTTTCAAAACAACTTACATCCAAATAGCAAGTGGTTGCATATCCAGCAGATATATGGCATGCAGATTAAAGCCAGGTGGCTGAAACTATTCTATCCCTACTTCTGTACCTCTCTGTCTCAAGGACAGCATATGATCATCTACAAATGAACCACCACTCTCAACTAACATTTTCTTTGGGCCTGGCACACTGTCAGTGGTGCCCATCCATTTCAGTGCTACAACAAAACTGTTCTTTTGTATGCCAGCATTCTACAGCTGACATGGAACAGGACTGGTTTCTGGAGCTGGCTCAGAAGTCATACCTTCACCATTTAAAATGCACATGAGAAAGAAACAACGTCTTACTGTTTTCTGAAAAAAATAAACGAACACAGCATTAACTAAAATCTGACTATTTCCCTACAACTACCCTGAGCGAACAAAAACACTTAAACTTTTACTGTTTTTAGAGAATGAAAAATTTTATTATTTCCAGTTGTAGGAAACTGTTGACTCACCACGATTTCAACCCCATTACATTTAAGAACATGTTTCATTAAAAATGCCTACTCAGAAATTTTCACACTTCATTCTGCAGTTTTCTATACAAGCTGTAAAAGTTTCAATTACTTGGTCCAACCTAGATGGTAAAAACCTTAATTTTGAAGAGTTACCCAAAGACTGCAGTTGATAAAGATCACATAATATTGCAGGAAGTAGAATAATTTTAGCTTCTCTACTTAGGGCTGCTCCCACATCTAAACTGTCTAATTTCAAGTGGCACAGCCAGAAACTTGCTCATAGTTTTTATATACTTTTCCATACTGTCAGGTTCTTAAAATGAAAAAGAGAATTACCAATATAAAATACAGTAACTGGAGCCATGGAAATAGTCTACCATCAGCATACAAGGGGTTTGTTCACCCCAACAATGTATTCACGTTCTTTTCCAACAGTTCCAAGATGTAGAAGAATACAAGAACAAGTATGTTGTTATTCTCTTTAACAAGACCTTTTAAAATTTCCTACCTCTGTAAAGCATGTGTATCTGATTAAGGATGCAGCTACCTCACCATCTATCTATCAAGATACATTGTCTTCTGCTTAAACATTAAAGAATTTACTCTCAAACTGAGCAACAGGAAGGCAGGGAAGTTACTGATTGGTTGAACCCGATCCCTTCAGGTCACCTTTGCTCCTCCTTCCTCTGAGTCCCACCAAAACCTGAGAGCATCCACTGTTACTACAGACGAGGAGAGCACCTCCCCACACCAGGAGTCAGGACTTGTGTTCTCAAAGGACTTTAAGGAGGCTCAAAATGACCCAGCAGTGCTAGAGTCAGTTGTCACCAGCACCCTTCTCCAGTCCTATTACTTCTGACCAACCCATGAAAAGCTGTAAAACACCCCCTTCTTGGGTCTGTTACAGATTTACAACTTTTGAAAGATGATCAAGTTCAACTTCAAAACGCAACAGTAAGCGCACAGCTTCTGCTCCCTGACTGTGTCCGAAACTTGAGAACTTCCGATTCTGTCCTTTCAGACAACTGGAAAAGGAGATGGGATCAACACAGAGCCCCAAATGCTTTGCTCTAGGAACAAGAGGCAATAAGCGAGACTTCGGCGGGACGACAGACAGCCCATACCTCTCTCTGGATGACAGCGACCTCAAGACAGCCCTGCTGACCCACACGCACCTCCAAGGCAGGAGGCGCCTTCCTACCTGCTTGTTGACAGCCTGACCTTTTCCCTAAGGTGCCGAGCACCCCGAGGAGCCGCAGGGCTGCGAGCCCCGCTCCAGTAACACCTCCTGTAACCTCCAAGTCCCGGCTCTCTCCTCCTACCCCCGACCCCTCCGCCGAGCAGCTCCACGCCAGCCCTCAGCTTCTTCTCCCCTTTCAAAGCCAACCCGCGCTCTTCCCACAGACGCAAGGGACGCAAAAATAAATAACAATAAAACACGAGCAGCACACCCCACGAACAACAAAACGCAGCCTCACAACTTACCACCCAAGTCAGTCCCCCGCTGCCGCCGCCGCCACCTCCTCCTCCTCCAGACTTTGCCATTTTCTGCCCGTCTCTCCTCAGCCGAGGCGAGGGCGCTCGGAGGCGGCCGGGAGGGCCGGACCCACACCGCGCCTGGGGCCGCTCCGCGCCCGCCCTCAGCGGGCCCGGCACCGAGGAAGGGCGGCCGAGGGGCCCGCACAAAGCGCCCCTTCCTTCCGCCGGGCGGGGAGGCAGCGAGAGGGCGGGCGGGCCCGACCGGGCCTGCGGCTCTCCTTAGTTTAAAGAGACGGGCCGGCCCCTTCGCCTCACGGCNCCCTCACACACGCACACCCGCAGCTGGCCCGGCCCCTTCCTTCTTCCCCCGCCTCCCTCCTCCTCCTCTTGCCGTGCCGCCGCCCGGCGCCGCTCCCCGCACGGCCCCCGCACACAGACAATAACCAAGCGCACCGCGGCCGCCTCTCCGCCCGCAGCCGGCCCGGGCCTGCGCCCCCCGGGCCCGCCAGTCACGAGCCGGCCCGCCAATCGCGCACTGCAGGCGGGAGAGCGGCGCGGCACGCTGGCCAATCAGAGCAGCCAGAAGGGGCGGGCCCACGTGACGTCACTGCAGGCGGGAGCCCCCCGCTGGGGGGCGCTGCAGCGCGGGCGGGAGCGGGATGGCGGGGAAGCAACCGCGCGAGCTGCGGGATCCCTGAGCACACCTTCCCGTGCTGCTGCCGCCGCGGGGAGGGAGACGCCTCGCTGCCCCGTGCCCCTGCAGGGACATTGGTTTTGGGATTGGCAGGGCACGGCTGTCCCGCTTTCCTGATCTTTCAGGTGGCTGACGCTGCGGTGCGCGGGCGGAGAAGCAGTGATGCGGAAGGTGGGAGTGGCATTTGGGGGTCCGGCGGTCAACTGACCCCTCTCCGCCAGTCCGTGCACTGATCCCTGCCACCGTTGCTGCACCCTGCGGCGGTTCCAGGAGGGTAGAAGCCCGGCTGCTCCAGGCAGGAGCGTTTACAAACCACTGCCCTCTTCTGGGCCTTAGGGATCGGCCCGAGGAGTTCTTTGATCCGAAGAGCTCTCGCACTTTCTCCGACACTTGAGCATTACCGTGTGAAGTCGTCTCAGAACGTGTCTCAGACCCCGTATGAAGGGTCACAGAACACAGAACAGTACGCAACCCTTTTCTAAAGTATTTGCCATTTTCAAAAAATAAACACCCTGTGGTGTAACTTATGATCTACTCCTTAGGTTTAAACAGGGTGTATATGACTCCCAAAATTCATATCATTTTAGATATAAGCAGAAAAACAACATGGTGTTTTAGATACTTTTCACCAAAAGTTATATATATATATATATATATGAACATAAATATTATAATCATAGATTTTTTTGACAAGCTTAGAAAAATGTTTCATCAGATGGAGCTTCTCAATTAGTAATTTTCATTCTGCTGTGTGAAATGCAAAGGACCTACCTAGTCCAGCCTGTTCCACTCCATGAATAATTCCAAATGTAAAGTCTCAAAAGGAGGGATTAGTAGGAGCACTGCATCTGAGTTAGAACACAAATTGATATCCAAAGAGAATAATTTCAAAGGAAGAGCAATAATTTAAAGATTTTTTCCTTTTGCAAAATGCCTTTCCTAAGAAGTAAAGGGATTGGAAATGGAGCAGCTGCTTTTGAGGAGTCAGTTGTAACGTTCAATTATGCCTCAAGGGAAGGATCAGAAGAATTTCTAGTAAATATTGCTTATTTAGCATAATTTTACTCTGCCAGTTTCTAAGGAAACTATTAAACTAATATCTAAGTGCTGCACAGGGATTATGGAAAATAATGGCATCTGCCAGAAGGGACAGTAAGTTACCTGTTCCAGCTCAGTTTTACTGCATCTGCTTGTACCTCTCAGCTGTAGGCTGTGTTGTCTTCTAGTTTGGGCAAGATAAGAGCCTTGCAAAACTAGAAGAAAGCAACATTTGCAGGGCTCTGCCTAGTACCTCAGAATTTTGGGCTTGCAGATTAGAATGGTGTTTGTTGTTTGTTTGTTTTGTGTCTTGTTTTTTTTTTTTCAAACTTTCAAATTTACATGTAAGACCCACTAAAATGAATTATGTACAGTGAACCAGGACTGCTGCAATGAATATTGTGAGGACCAGAGAAAACAGAACGAGTGCATCTGTTCAAAGCTTTTAGCATTGGCAAAGGACCATTACTGTATTCAGCAGAAATAGAGCACGTCACAAACATTAGTGTACTCTGTTCTCCTTGGCTCCAGATGTTTAGTAAATAGGCTGTTCTTAGTGTGGGAAGTGTGCCTTCTGCAAACCTCTATCCTGAGCCAAGTGGCAGATAGCGATCTAGCTTGAAGACAGCCAATTCCATATATCTTAGAGAAAGACAGAGGGAGTTTCTTTCTTCTTGGCAGTTACTGGTCTTTGAATGTGCATGGTCAGACATGTTCAGTCTATGTGTCATGCTGAAGCAAACATAGGAAGAAATACTGAAGTTGCTCCAAGCATTTTCTTTAGTCTTTAAAATTACTTTGTCCAAGTTGTTTCTTGTGTAATTCTCATGATGTACTATACTAGCTGCATGGCATGTTACTGGCTCATTGTTGATGTTGGTTTTATCCTTAATACTTAGTTCTGTATGCTGAGTGGTTGCATTCCCAGCTGTATAGGATTGTGGGACAAAGTTCTCATGAGACTGACAAGCAGCTGCCTCCATGAACTGCAGAGGTGAAGCAGTGAAACGAGACTGCTCATCATGTTTTAAATGATCCCTTCTAAAACAAACACAGAATTAGAGTTAAGCATGAAGCAAATTTAAGCACCACAACATTTTGATAGGAGTGGAGTTTCTTTACTGGATGCCACCTACCCCAGTCATGCACTACTAGTTTGTGTCAAATACTTTACACTTACTGTGTGACATTTTAAATTAACAATCCCCTTGAGATAATATACACAAAGTCCTGTTTCAGTTCATTGAAGATTTACTTGTCCTCATAGCAGATGATCATGATATAAATAGAAGTACCCTACAGACTTTCAAAACAATCATCTACTTAACCCAGTTTCACTACTGGTTTTAGTAAGCAAAATATTTATTGTAACATTAGTTCGTATTCAATCTTTTTAGCAGTAAGACAGCTGTATGTATGATCTTTAAGTATTTCTATGTATATTTATCTACTCTGAGAGCATACTTGGGTACAACCACTTACCTAAATGACCAATCACAGCTCTCAGGTTTCTGTGACCTACACAGGAAAAAGTGTCATTTTGTTCTAAAATATTTATGAAACTAAGTTGATGCCCATTACATTATACATTCTACACTGTATGTAGTTGTAATAAGGTATAAACAAACATTGCATAATTTAATAGCAAATATTTACATTTGCAGTAATTTCCATATTCTACCACAATTTAAAATTTCATCATAATTCATTACATCATTGTGAAATAACTGATCACATTATTGAGTGGCATTGTGGTAGTGCAATATGACAGTGATCAACATACTTGTACTGCTTTCACTGTGAATGAGCTTCAGGCCATGATTCCAAAGTATTTAAGAAAAGTCTACCCGTGGCTGAATCATCTAACCAGGTCATGCGTATTTACACAGCTGTATTTAAAATACCTTTGTTGAATTAGCAAGAGCCCACACTAGTGGTTTTCTGTGGGTGTACACTGTAAATTCACTGCGTGACACTCTCATCTGAACCATGCCCAGGACTTCACACACCTGATGCATCCGTGGCATGTTTGTTAGTAGCTTTTCACGGAGTCAGACTGTTCCACAACCAGTCTTTTGGAAAACATTAGGTCATTTCCATCTTAGACCTCCAAGAACTACATCCCACTTTGTGACAATTTGGCAGAGGGCTTGGAGGGGTTAAACCCTGCTTACCCTTCAACTAGTCGTCCATAACTAACCTGTTAATCGTTGTGCTATTGCCAACGTATGGTATGGAAAACTGTTAAGCAGGGCAGGCTGTGATGCTGCTGGCTGCTGCTGGGGAAGAGGTCCAGCAGAAGCCCCAGGATTAGCTGCATGGACCCCAGGGCTCCATGCCTGGACTGGGGACCACTGCCCTGACCCACCTGACTTTCTCAGAGCCACAAGAATCTCCCCCGTGCAGGAAAGGCAGGTTGTGTTACAGACCTTCAGGCTGGATTGCCTGGCCTCTGTCCTGAACTGCACTGTCCCTCACACAGAATGTGGAACTGGTGCCACTTGTTAACATTCAATATTTGACTCTGACTAGAAGTGCTTTTGTATCCAAGGCCATCTAGTCTCCTTGCTGTCACCTCAGTCTCAAACTGTGATATACTTTCTCTGAGCAGCATAAACAGTTGCTGCTAAGGCAGAGGCTGATAATAATTAAATACATTTATATTGAAATTCCTTGTCTAGGAGAAAGCTTCCTTGTGCAGTGACCACATAGAGCAGGAGCAAGAGAAGTTGCATGCAGAGATCAAGCAAAGAAGGTTGAGCTGGCCCTGGTGGGAGGAATTCTCAATGTGAATAAGATTAATATCCATGCTATTAACATCTGAGGCTTTTAAAAGAGTTGGTGGCAGTGGGAAAAGGTGCAAATGCTGGGGTGGGGCAAAGACAATGGAAAGAAACACATAATAGAGAAGGAGATGTGTTTCGAGATCTGTGCTGAATGTACATGACAATAGCAGTGACCATCAGCGGTTATCTGAGTTGGAGGCAGATTGCTGTGATCATTTAAGAGGCCAGGAATCACCAGCTGCCTAATGGCATTATTAATTAGTGTGGAGAATGCAAACTGCCAGCAAAGTTTGGACATGACATGCCCATTCACAAAGACACTCCCTTGAGCTAAGGGGGCTGAACTCAAGGGGGCTCATGCTAGGCTCTCCCCACTTGAGTAGCTTTTCTGTGTGTTAGCCACATATCCCCTTTCTTCCTGTCCCTTTATGCCAGCCTTGAAAGCTCCTGACAAGGAGCTCTCTCTTTCCAAAGGGCAGTATTTTTTTTAGAGTTTTATTCCTAGCAGTTCACCCAAGACTCTTTGGGCAAGAAAACTTGAGTGGTGATTAATTTTTACCCAGTGACACTCTCCTTGCTCATTGAAGGTCCCCATTACCAGTGTATTTCTACAGCCTTCCAGACAGAAATCCATGATGGATCTGGAGTATCAAGACTGCTTCCTACTATACAAAGCATGTGTAGATATGTAGAATCTGTGGGGGAAAAGGATGACTCATATGGAAAACAGAGAAGCCCACTGTTCTGGGAAATGTCTGAAGAGAATGGCACTTTGCTCTTTTGCACTAAAATTCAATCATCTCTGATACATCATGTTTTGATTTATGATTAGTTGTTATGGGAGGAAATAGAAAGGACCCTCTTTCCTGCACAGACTGCAGGAAACTACCACCAATTTTGACTGGAATTGATGATGACTAGGTCAGGATGTGCATTTGCATTTCTTTTCTCAGAATGGAATTGTGTGGTTCTTGTGGCAATCCAAGAAGAGGAAAGTCTTAGCCAAGACCGAAGAGAGGCAGATGGCTCAACCTCCACTGAGGCAGAGCATGTCAGTAAGATGTGACCGGTGCACCCACATGCTGAAGTCAAAGGCAAAAAGGCCTCTCTCGAAGAGGCCACAAGTTTTGGAATATTTGGATAAATTAATAACTGAGGCAAAGAGCAACAAAAAGAGTTGAGTGAATGACCTCTGAACATCCAACTGAAAGGGCAGGCACACATGAGGACATCAGTGAACAATACACCTGAACATAGAAAGAGGGAAAGACAAAGAGAAGGAACTACCAAAAAGAAAAGTCTGGGCTACCTATGAAAGGTCTAGTCAGGCACAGAATAGCAGAACCTTGTGCAGCCAGATGGTTTGAAGTGACCTATCCAAGAAATTAATGAACAAACCCTTTGAGCAAATTTGTACTGGCAGCTTCAGTTTATACTGGCTTAGTGCTTTGAACCACTACATCATGATGATTTTGATTTGGGACTAGATACCCTAGAATTTGATTTACTCTTTTATAGCCCACAACACAGAGAATGTGCTCACTGTGTGCTTCTGACAGTTACAAAGCAGTTTAGAAGAGGAAGTTTATACAATAGCATTTTTTGTGAATACTCTTTTCTAGCTGACTTAAGTTGTTTATATTTCCAGGAACCTGTTTACTAAACATTCCCTTTGCTCAAATGAATTGTTTCAGAATACCTATGTCAGTAGACAATTCTTAGGCTTTAAAGAATAATTTTTGAGAAGTGTTTGAGAAAGGAATGACAAAAATCAGAGGTATACTTGTACTAAAGATTCTTATTAAGAAAAAAGTACACCTGAACAGGTAAAACGTACACAATACTCAGCCACCCAAACATAAGCATTATGCAATTTTACAACTCCCTAACAATTACTTGTTACAGATCAGCTATTCAAGAATTTCTCAGGAGGCCTAATTTTTAACAGACCTCAGCAGCAGCAGTTCCTATTTATTTCAATAGGAGTTACGTAATTTAACATCTTGGATGATTAGACAAGCAATGTTTTAAAATGGTCATTGCTAGCTGCTTCATGCATTTATCTATTTTCTTGCATTATTATTAAGAAGATCAGAAATGCATCAAAAATCTTTTTTTATCCCTTTAGGTTCTTTAACATATTAGTAGTTCTAGGTCCTGAATGTTTCTTTCCAAGATACGAGCTGTCCTCCATTGTTTATTTCAATAATAGTATTTCTCCTTAGCATTTTATTAGTCTTGCTGCATTTATTATGAGAATGGGTAAATAAAGTACTAAATGCAACACACTAAATATGTTTTTATGTCTAGATTATGGACTCGTGTTCTTTTTTTACCCCACTCTCAAGGCTTGTATTCACTTCCCACCACCTACTTTATATTGCTCTCATTTACCTCTGTAGAGTCTTCATACTCCTTAGTGCCCTCCTGTTTTTATTAAAGAAAAGTAAGAAAACATTACCTCAGTCTTTAGCTGAAGTAAAATCATCCAGATCAGTGGTTGTTACATGCCTCTTGCTCACTATGACTGTGGCCACCACTGGTAGAGGTAGCAGAAATGGCAGTAGCAACAGCTTTTTTTCAGTATTTGCCAGGACGAAGTGTTTGATTCCTTAGGAATTATTTAGCCAGCACTTCACTATGGCACATTTGCATTAGAATCTGGGAATCTCAACCTAGGTCTTCGGCCCAGCGTGGCTTCCCAAAGTATCTCTCCATTTCTTTGCACTTCAGAAAGCTGTATCTTGATCACAACATTTTTTTCTTTAAGATTCCTGGCTTTCACCTGTGAAGAAGGAAAACAGTATTTTGAATGACTCTGAATATATGTGCCTTAATAATTACTGAGTTAATTTTAATGCTGGAGAATAAAGTTTTTCACCTATGGGATGCACTAGAAGTAACTTGGTTTGATATACATGAAATTGTACAGGGTGTTTTTAATCTAAAGACTATGGAAGCAGTAGATATCATTATTTTATACATTTCTTTTTGAAATCTACTGTGGATTTAATTTACAGAACAGTAAGCAAAATGTTTTTCATCAGTGCAGTTCTTTGAGAATATTCCTCCATTTTTTGCAAACTATGAAGAAAAGAACCTTAAAAAGAGGCACTGTATGTTTTACCTTACTGACAGATCAATGAAAGAAGCCAGCATATCTACTCTAGCCATAAATCTGTTAACTGTTACACAATAATCATATCCCTCATTCTTTTAAAACTAATTTTGCAAGAACAACTTAGTGATACACTGTGTTCTTATATAACAGCTTAAGGGAATACATTTTCCTGTGCCTCACAGTAAGCTCATGGCAAAGTTGTTACCATCACCCTATCGAATTGTTGTAGTAACAACTCACCTTCTTTTTTATTTAGTTGGTTTTCACTGAACTTTGTTGTTCCACACATGCTCTTCGGCTGGAAGTTTTTATACCAGAAAGCCTTTGAAGAATGGGAAGCTCTGAAGCTCTTGAAATTTATCTGGAAGTACTGTGGTTTCTTTTACTTTGGCTTTAACTGCTGCTCACATTCTTTTATTTCCAGGTAATAGGCACAAGGAATTCGTCAGGTTTTCGTTGAAAGGCAATACGCACTATCCAGAAACTGCAACACAGTATCAGTGTCTGTCCTGTTCAACATTGTCTGTTTCTTAAATTAGAAAATGCAATTTATGTATCAATAGCTTTTCTAGCCATTTTGGACACTATTTGATACTAAGCATCAGAAATCCATTTACCTTGTAATGAGGACTAAAGTTAGTTCTTTGGGTCGAGACAGGTATTATTATAGATTCTTTTATGCTCCTGTACTATTTGAGATATATTGGACATGCTACTGAAACATGACATTTTTCTGCTGAGTTCATTTCTCTTGTGACTCATGGTGGGAAGCATGGAAGCTCCTTTATTTCTTTACTGGACATTGTATTGAAAAGGCACTTGTTAGTTCCAAAGACATACGTGAGAATTCCTCAGCTTTGCTAAACTCTTTTTTTTCCAGTTGCTCATTATTTTCTATCATTTCTCTCAAAATATGTTGGACTCAGTTCTCTAGGACATGAGCAGATGAAAGAGCACACTAGGATGAAGACTGAAAACACAATGAAATTACCTGAAGTCACAGAATAGCTCAGGTTTAAGAGATCAGCTACATATTTATGGTTCTTTGTGATGTTTAATACTCAAATCATAAAATTTTCCTGAGTTTTCTAATCAAATGATCCATTCTTCCAAATAATTAAAGGTACTAAGTTTGAGTTGCTGTGCAGAATTGAAGACAATTCAGAGCAAACAATGCTTTCTTTTCTGATAGCTTTTTTTAAAGTACAGCAATGCAGAAACCATACAAACTCTTGGATTACCACAAAGACAGAGCACAGTTACAGGCCACATAGGCAGGCACATTAACCAACCCATGGGAATGTGGCAAAAGCTATAGCAATCAAACATAATCCAAGGCACTGGGTTATAACCTAGCTCTGAGTTGCTTCACCAAACCAGCACGACTGCTTTCAGCCACAAAGCCAAACGGTTCTGTAGTTGTGGCACAGCACAGAGCAGTCCCAAGCTGCCTGGTACAATAGACATGCTCCCAGGGGAGCACACACACATAACATGTCACTCCGCACCGCCATCCGGCTTCCAGTGTCATGTTTAAATCTGCCCTGCTAATTTATGATCATTTATCAAATACTGTGCTTCATGAGCAGAAAGAAGATTGCAGCACCTGTCATCCCACCCTTCACCTATGCTACTCGCATACCAGCCATGGTGGGATATCCCGTGATCAACAAGATTGGTGCTCCCTCCAGGGCTGTTAACTATGCCAGGGCCACTGCTTGCTTAACAGGTTCTGTAACAGAGCAGCATGAAGATGCAAATACCATAATAGTTGAAACTACTTTTTAAATTCCCTCTAAATGATCGTGTTAATGGTGTGGATGCTGTGCTTTGCATCCAACCTACAGGTCTTTGCATATTTATAAAAAGCAATAGTTAATCCTGCAAAAAGACATGAAATAAAAATATTGTTCTCAATTCAGTATTTGTGTTATTCCCTGGAGTTAAATTGAAAGTAAAAGCTTGTAAGAAATATCTGTACCATAGCATGCAAATTTAATGCAAACAATGTACAATCCTTCATTCAAGTTTTCAGGGCAATTCCTTCCACTGTCCTTGTGTAACATTCTGATAATGTGTGAGGAACAGTTTTCTCCAGAAGCAAAATCTGATTTCATTTGGTCAGGAGCCTCATTGCCCTTTTGAACTACATGCCTAACCAACGAAAACATTCTTGGTTCTAAGACTGGTGCTAACATCCTTCCCATACAAATGGCTGCTGCTTCACTTTCCCCTGCTTTGTGGACTTTACACCACTCCACTCACATCTCAAGCTCCTGGATGACAGTGGGTCTCAAAATGTTGTGAGGGAAGACCTACGTTACAAGGTGTGCAGTAGGCTACCATTGGTGGTCAGCAGGCCTGCTGGGAACAGGAACTGTGCTGGGAACATAAGAGTGAGTGATGATTACTGAGGAACACATTACTGGAATGATGTGGACCGCAGATTCAGCTGTCCTGTGAACATTCCAGGGCTGTGGACACACCACCCCAAAAAAGTAGGTAGGAACTAAAATGATAAAAGAGGTGAACAAAATCTCCCAACAATGTAGGCTCTAGAAGATTCAGAGGACCCCATTCAAGAATTCCCTCAGCAGATCATGTTACTGTCATCCTCACGGCTTGCTTTCTCCCACTGCCCACCAAAGAAGAAAGAACAGCCACTATCATGATTGATCTGGGGAACACAGGGAAGCTGTATGGGGTTGATGTATCAGACCATGATACACAGGGAAAGCAAGAAAAGGACAGAATCCAGGGATGTTGTGGAAGCCTCCAGATCTTACCTGATGAGCAACCGGAGAGTTGCCTTGACTGCTGCTGCAGAGACTGCTTCAAAGAATGAAAACCACTTGCTTATAAGAAAGGGAATGTGGAAAGGCGCTTAACAGTGAAAAAAACAGGGAGGGTTACCCCAGGAGACAATGGATATCAGATGTTAAACAAGCATCTGATTATGCTGCACTGTAGAATACATCTATCTCACTACTAATATAGTTAATCTTAACACATAATGCTAGTTTTCTCATTCTAATATGTGTTAAATACAAACTGCACTTACCAGTTCCGCTAGCACTTACTTCTGCTCAACCCACAAGTAACACTACATGACTGGAGTGTCCCTTGCAGACAATAAAATATTCCCCAGTTATGGATTTAATGATCAATCCTTGGAGTAAAATGGGTTCTAGTTGATTTCCACTGAATTTATCATATGCCAGGAAAAAAGTGGTTTTTAAAAAAATTTTTTTTTTTCCCACATACATGATCTTTCCGCCACTCTTCCACCAACATACATGTTGCTGCTATTCCCTGCTCACAGATGGACCTTGTATTTTTCACAGAATATTTACAAAAGGTTGGTAATCAGTCATCTATATGAAGTAAATAAAAAAAGGTAAATGTACTCTGGCAAGTGCTTCTTTGTCTGTTTCCTATCATGGGGGCCAGAAATGCATGTAAATCTCCCTGCATCTTTAGAAAGTTATTTATCTGTTGGGACTGGCTGAACAGCCATTTCTTCATATCTCTCTGTCATTCATTAATTTCTTTCAGCAACAAACTAGTGTTCAAAAATTAAGTACTGGCAAGCCTTAGAAATGTGAAACAAAACTATAAAAGTTGCAGATTATAGATAGTCACAGCACACAGTCAAGAAAAATTGCAATGTCTGTTGCAGTGAATGTGAACCCTGGGTATTCACCCTGTTTAAAAAAAAAAAAAATCAAATGGATTTGTATTTTTAAAAACTCATTATCAAAGACTGACTTCGCAGTAGAGGAATAACTGATAGCACTAATATTGTTGTTAGGGGCTAAGAAAACTTCCAATAAAGGAAGTTCAGACGTAGTACTGACATTTGAGGAAGAACATGGTACAGTGGCTGTCTCCTTTTGAAAGGCTCTATCATGATACAAATCCCTTTCAAATATATTTACAGGAAAAAATAAAACAATTAGCCTGTTTAATTAGATTAAAAAACAAAAACACCCCCAAAAAACCCCCAAAAAAACAAAAACCCAAACAAAAACAAATTATGCAAAATGACATTTAATTATCAGCATTAACTTGATCTTAGCTTTTTTCTATCCTCAAGTGTTAAAATTAAACTGCATCCTCTAACACTTCCTGCATTTCCTGTTTGTGCTGCTACCTCCTTTGTGGAGGTGTTTTGGTATTTTTAATTCCAATCTTTTAATTTTTGGAATGAAGGCAGGGGGAGGACTATTTTCTTTGAAACCATTATTGGCAACATCATTAAAAATAAGTAAGCATACTTAGGTAAAAACTCCTACCTTACAACCTAACAAAAGAAAACACACAAATCAAAATCAGTTTGGGGCATGCTTCTTACTAAACCAAACCAGAACAGCTCCACAATTCTCAATGCAGTCCACAGGCAGGCACTTCCCTTTTTGCCAATAAAGTTTTTCATCTGCTTTGCCAGTGGTGAACTTTGGTTTTGAATACACCATACGTTTCCCTGACACTTTGGCTAAAGGTAAAAAGTGCTGCAGTTTGTTATTTTGATTTTTGATAAAATGCAAGCATGGACACACATTACCTTCCATCCATCTCATCACAATGGTAATGCAGAGGCACGAAGCAAGTCTCTCTCCTTCCATTCTGTACTTCACCACTACCTCCATCTGCCCTAAGAGGCTGTGATCAACTTTTCCACCTACTTTACTATGAGTTTGCTTAAACATTGCGCTTGATGTCTTCATTTTTTGACGTCAGCTGGTTTCCTTATGACTGTTTCACAAGGGAGTCTGTATATTGTCATCCAAACTGTTTATCTAAAGTCAGTCCAGCATTTCCTCTTGATTGACACAGAGATAAGCTGCTAGCTGATGTTTTTCAGGGGGAAAATATTTTCTCCTGGGACTTCAAGGATATGGGAGACATACACTGTATTACTGAAGTTCCAAGGATATGAAATAAAACATAGTATTATGTATAGAAGGATCAAATTAACAGAACATACACTGAAACATCACAATCAAAATGCAGTTTCTCCTACATTTCCCCCCAGTTTTTAAGACCTCTAACAGAACATCATAGCTAGCCTGTACTTATGACTCAGTCCTTCAAGTCTCTGTGCTCAATGCCACACTAAAATTTTATATTCATTACAGATAACACACTCCTAAAGATCTTGGCTACAATATGCCACTAAACACACTAGACATTCCAAAATCAAAGATCCCAGTTATCACTGGAACAAAGAAAGGAGTGAACCTATAACAAGCAGGATCCTGGTCTTAAAGTTATATAGCTTAGACAAGTAAAAATAAAAAATGTTTAAAAGCATTTATTCCTTAAATCTTAGATTGCTTTTCAAAAAAGCCATTTAATATTCTGAGCAATTTTCTTCTACTGAAAACTTTAAGGGACATAAATATGAATGAACACATAGTAAAAAGACCAAAAACATGAAAGCTACTTTTGCCATTACATAGTCCATTACATTTTCTTTCACCACAACATTATGATCTGTTATTTTTGTTGGTTTCTGGATGTCACCAATTTCAATTAATATTGCTTTTGGTTTTTTTGCTGACTTTGAATATTTTTAATCTACCCCTTTAATCTCCTTTTACCAAATAAAGAAATCAATTTTTGTCATAGTGTACTTACCATATAGCTGGAATTCTCCACATAAATTAAACAAATTAAAATCTATTTACATTAGCTGAAAATGTGTAGAAAAATATAAAGCTGCAGAAACTGAAGCAGGGTAATCACAAACAAACTTAATAGCCTAATTACAAAGATTACCACAAAAAAATAACCAAAAGAAACAACAAAGCCCAAGACTAAGAATAAAAATCTTAACAATGGAAAACACCCGTTATTCAGATGGTCACATATAAACGCTTACACATTTCACAGTATTTGTACACCTAAAATATGAATATTTAAGGCTGTGCACCCTCAGCTTTTTACTTGGCCATTCCTAAGTGTCACAATACAGTCTCAAAAATCTGCTCCTGCAGTTAATAATTTTAGAGAAGAAACTGTATCAACCTACTAAAGATTTTTTTTTTTACTGTCTTGTTTGGGTTAAATATTCAAGATTAGCATTATGAACAGAATTGTCCCAGGTATTAGTGCTATTACCCTTTCCTTCTGTTCATGTTGATGACACTGCAAGAACAGCCATACAGTTACACATGATATATACATCACTGATAATTGCTTAGAAAGGCCATGAGCTACGAGGCATAAAGCACTGCTCGCAGCAACAGTGAACCATGAAAGAACCTCCAGAACTAACACAAAGTAAGCTGAACTACTGCCAGTAATGTTGAATAAACTCCAAAAAACATTCAAATTATAGAAAGGACCTAGGTCTATTCCAGCAATTATGTTCAAGGAAGTCAGCTGACTGCATTTTCCTTCGCAACCCTCCATATGATATGAAGCAGTGATACAGAAGTTCCTTCAATACTGACACTTTTTTATGTTGCTGAATTGCATTAACACCCCCAAATTTTAAACTTTGACCAAAACCAGAGGTTTGAACCTACAGTGAAAATTAGAGATTAATTTAAAATATTACCTATGCTTCAGAAATTATAAATTTTGACAAATACTAAGGAGAACCACTAAATTCTTAACTAGTAGTGTACTTCTATTGCTATCTTAAGCAAAGCAAATGAGTGTGGGCATGGAGGACAGATATCCTGATATCTGCCTGGAATCATCTCTGCCCCCCTTGGAGTTCCTTTGTTTTGGCTTGTTTTGTTTGGAGCTGCAAGAGCTCTGCAAATGGGTGTTCCCAGCTTCTGGATGCCATATGTGCTGCCTACCATCTGTTTTCATTCCACTGCACTATGGTGACAAACATACTTTATTTTTAGTGTTCTATATTTCCTGATGCTGCACATAATAGGGATAATATCTCACATGTAAGTCACTAGAAGTGAAAAATCTTCCATGGGTAACAGATAAGTAAAGGCAACAGATTATCATACAGGTTCAAACAACAATTTTTATTACTTACTTCTCATTGTAAGTATACAATTTATACTGAAGTTTGCTTGACTCCTGCATACCTGTGCTTTCTTTAGACATTGCCTGGCAGGGGCTTCCTTCATATGTTTTAAAGATACACCTTTTTCACAATTTCCTGGAGTGTAGGAAATTACTACTAATAGTTGGTTGCCTCTAATAGTTGCTATTTTACATGTTGCACTCAGTGTCAAAATAGGATATGAAGAAATCAGCAACTGTGATCAACTCTAGAGAGAAAACACTGCAACAAATGCTGAAAGGAGGAATCCTGTGCATATGTTCCCACATAGTTCTCTTGGAAACCATGCACTCCAGAATTAGTTTGCAAGTATTAACTGGGTAGTACAGTATTTATGTCAATTTTGATTGTTACACCTCAAACAACTTTGGAAGGCACCCACAGCATACTGGACAGTTAATTATTCTTTAAAATGTAGCAGACTAAACTGAATTCTGGAAAACATTGCTGATTTTACCTGTATTAAGCCATACATTTCTAGGCAACAGTTTCAACCTCCACCTCCTCAAACTTCTTAGAAGTTGAGTAAGCATTGACTTCTAGCTACACGTGCCCTGATCAACATTTACTACTCATCCACTTCTGTATCACTGCCAGTGTAACTTACTACTCTCACATTTAGAACAGATTGAAGTAAAGATCTTTCCACCATGCAATACTGCAAATTCAGGATACTGTAAGTTAACATTAAGCAACCATAGATGAGGAATTACCTCTTGTTTTTAAAAAACAGTAACAAAAAAATTGTATTAAGATTTGCACTGAAATGGAGATTAACAGAGGAACTTAGTGCCTTTATAATAGCTTCTGCATGAAGAGATGCAAAGTGTTCACTGTTTACAGGGTACTCCAAAAGACACCTGAAGGAGTTAATTTAAATTTTTCATATTAGCTCTATTCAGTCTGTTTTACTTATTAATCCGTTCCTAAAACAAGCACTTCTATTCACCGCATGTGATTTTACAACTACAGAAGTACTTCTTGATTAATTAGTTGGCTAAGGCATTTTTCAATCTTTTTAATTCATTCAAGTATTTTAATAATGAAATGATTCAATTGCTCTACTGTTTTATTAATTTACCTACAGTTATTACTCTTCCTCCAGAGATTCTGACCAAGACTGTGAGAAAATGACTTTATCTTACTACTTTTAAATTTATTCTGCCTTCTGCTTTCAAATTACCAGATGCAATTAAGGAATTCTGCAAGTCCTCAAGGTCCTTAAAAGTAAAACAATGCAAAACATCATTTCAATTTTATAGGAGTAATTTTTTCGGCTATCAAAGTAGGAAGTGGAAATATTTGTTGATTGGTGACAGAGTCTTATTTTTTTTTCTTTTATTCTTTCAGTATACCATACATTTCAGTCTAAAATACCTTTGTGTTTGGTTCCCAATCAAAGTATCTGAAAAACCACTTTAGCTGAAACCACATAGAGAAGCTTTGAATGTAGACTGACAAATTCACATTGCATTAGTCAAGTATTGATGAACACCCTTCCACACAGTACCCCGTCACTGTGTTAAGGGAGCAAGACCCTCCCTTTCTCATCCCCCTCATATGTTGTCAATTTACATTCAGAACTATATAATCCATCATACATCATTCTGTAACTCCTAGACTGCCATAAGATACTACTTTTTAAGATGCCCATGACATCATTTTGATGCCAGAGTTCACTGTGCATAAGCAGTTATCTAATAAAATCTGAATAATTTTATATTTGCTTAGATTTGTTGAAAGGTCAGCAAACATTTATTTCAACATAAATTATTTTTGACAATAATTTCAGATCAATACACAGATTGTAAATGTCAGAAAACAGAAGAAAAATTTTAAAAACATTGATCTTGAGAACACCATCCCAAATTCTCACTTCTTTTGAAGTAAAACTATAGTTTGAACTTTGTATTTTAATACTACAACAGAAAATTTCTTGTATAATCCAGCCATCACCTTCCTCAGATCCTCTGTTAACAAAGACTATCTAATCTGAACATTCACTCCATGCTTTATTCACAGTACTGCAATATCTGATGTCTCCTGGATGGCATTTTTTATTATACTGACTGAAAATAAATTTAAACACTGCATTAATGAACAGAAAAATTCTATATACTTCTACATCAAATTTGGGAATAGTATTCAAAGCAACTCAAGACAATAGCTTAAAAAGATTTCAACCTACATGACTACCTTTTAAAAGATTTATTAAGCAAATCTGAATTTATATAATTAAAAAGTATTTATAATGAATAACCTATTTTTTCATAGAAAAAATTATGATGCTCTTACTCAGTTCTAAGACTCAATTGCATACCACAGGCCATGACAATTTTAGGTCCGTAATGAACAATTCTTTCAACATTAGTTTATCTGCCTGGCAACCTTCAGGCTTCCAAATATTTCTAGGTATTAAAGACAGGTTTAATATTTAGTTACATAACAAGAAAATTTTGAAGCATTCTTGAAATTAACTTAATTTCAGCACTTATAGTATTTCTTTTTAAAATGCCTAAGTATTCTATTACTTTTAAAATATTTTAAGATAATCACAAGCATTTGTTGTAATTGGGAAGCAGAATTCAAACTGTTTTCCCAAGTAGATAATTAAAAAAGAAAACCAAAACAGCAAGTCAATCCCAAAAGTTCAAATTAAAATCAATTAGAATTGCTTTGTGCTCCTATGGTCACGTTTTGCTTCCTAAAAACTGTTTTGTTTTCATTGTAAAGCTTAAGAAAAGGGTACTTTATGGCTCAATGCCTTAATTTTGGTGTTTGTTTTTATAGCAAAGAGGTTTTCATTGTGATGTTTACCTATTCAATCTATGTGCAGATTGAAGTTAGTTTAATGGAAGCAATGAAACAGGACATAAGCTGCAAGCAGGATGAAGAACTTCCAAACAAATCTTCATGTTGTATCCATGGTATTATGTCTTCAAGGATTCCAAAGTACATCTCTACAGCTTAGATTCTCAGAGGCCACTGAGTTTTATAATTATCTCCAAGCAATTTTCTCCACATCCTGTTAAGCTCTCTCTAAACAGCTGTGTGTGTTGCCATGCAGCTTCACCATCCCCTCCATTTAGAACTGCTTCCAATGTAACTTCCGTTGCACCAGAAAAATCTGAATAGGAGCAAAGCTTTTTATCTATCAGAGAAAAAGACAAATAATTCAGTAAGCCACTGCTCCAGACAGTACACAATGTGAGAATGCATGTTAAAAAGGATAAGTTGTAATGAATGTTTAGGGGTCTCAGCTAATCAAATTCATCTGTCAATCAATGGCAGGAAAAAAGAAAAAAAAAAAAAAAAAAACAAAAAAAAAAAACCAAAAACAACAACAACAAAAAAATCCAGCCACAAATTTTTAGTTATTTAATACTCATGTTCAGAGGACCTAGTCAGGATTGATGCCACCAAACATAGAAGAATCTATCATTCCTAATAAAATACTAGTATTTTATATGCAGTCTGTGGCCTTGCTAGCTCTGCTCTGTTGCAGGTAGGGCTGTGTATATCAATAAAACCATGTTTTGTACCAGCGCATATTGAACGCACAGCACTTTCTTGATCTTGCTAATAAACAGTTGGAAAACTGAAAAAATATTCATGTTTCCTTTTTACTATCTGCACAATACTCTCTCCACATAAACTACTTCTCTCCAGCTACACTTCTGCTGCATGACATGAGTCATTATTTAAATTTCACACTTACCTCCCATCAGAGCAATTTCTGCCTTTGGAGAGCAAAGTCTCCACTGTATTCTTCCACTCTGAAATGTTTGACTGCTTGTCCTAACTGAAATGTTATCTATTTTTAGACCGACTGACTTGCACTCAAACTTCCAGCTGATGGAAGCAGAGGATGACCCTTCTTTTCGGGCTAAATAAACCTGAATGAGAAGAAGACATGTCAAAAACAGAGATGACCAACACACACATCAAATTAATCCTTGTAACAAGGACATAAAAGTTTTAAGATAACAAACCTCCATTCTTTGTCAAGCCTCTGAACCTTTCAAACTGTACAAAGTAGTTTTATATATGAAAACTTCTTCATCCTTAAGTATACTACACAGTTAGGTAACTGCATGTGTTGACAGCCCCTCACTAGGGAACACTAAAATATTTCAACATACACAGCAAAGTTCAAATCACAAAAACACTTAAACTTATTATTCTTCAAAGGTGCATACTTCTGGGAGTTTTTTTAATGTACAGGCCTCTACACTTAAGTTGTTCAGTATTGCTGATGAAGAGAACTGTGTAATCAGTAGAATCCTCAGGTGTGGCTGCCGGCTGCACACTGCTTCTCCTGGAGCTTGACATGTCTTGGTTAAAGCAAATCCCCCATGCCATTCAGCCATATATAAATCCTGGATTACCATTATTTAAACTGTTACAGCTTTACATAATTTAATTTAGTCCCAATGCCGTTCTAAACTTCACCTGGCTGAACAGTCACGTTCACACATTAACATTCATTGAAGTTACTGTGAACCGTAAAAGACTTTTGAAACAACTGTCTGACAAGTTCTTTCAAGTACAACATCTATTATCGGCAAACCAAGATAATGCACATTTACAGAATAAAGAGTCAAAACTGCTGTGATCCTTTGGGAATCCTAAATTAAGGAAACTTCTATCTCTGCCATATCCAGGCTTCTGATTAATGTCATACAGCGTGGACTTAGACAACTCTATATTTTTTAATACTGAAAGAACCACCCAGAATAAAATTATAATAAAAGACAGTAGTATGTTTTACTAAAGATCCCATCCTAATATAGAAATGTTATTTGCAGACTATAAAATAGAATTTTAGTGTTACTATTTTCCTGTTTAATAAAGCTCAAAACCCCTAAAGATGTGAGGTGTCACACTGAAGATCACCTATGAAAATCTAAGGATTTAACCTGTTTTCATGTGAATTTAATCTTAATGTTCATGAAGGTGCTAATCTCCACACATTTTTTATAAGTATCTCAGCTAGTTCTAGCAAGAGTTTTCCCTTTATCAGATCCTACTGAACTGCTGTATTTGAACAAGGAAGCAAAAACACTCCACTAAATACTACCTGATTGAAGTCCACTAAATATAGGGTTTAATCCCTAAAATCCAAAGACATAGGCCTGTTTCATCTTCCATTATAATATCCAGGCATTTAATAAAAAAAAAAAAAATTAAAAAAAAAAAAAAAAAAAGTTGAAGTTTTCTTTTATGACTTTTTGACTGTTCTTTATCTTTCAAACTTGACTGTTTTGTTTCTGGTATTATTTGAAAGAAGTCTGAATTTGGAGGAGAAAAAAAACAACAAAAAACAAACAAAACCAACCAAACAAAACAAAAAAAACCCAAAAAAAACCCAACAAAAAATCAAAACAAAAAACACCAAACAAAAACAACAAACCAACCAAGTAACTCATTCAAATCCTCTTCCACTGGAGTAATTCTTATGGATAACCACCCTTTTAGAAATCCATGGATTTCAGATCTACAGGCTTGTAGAATCTTACTATCACCTACTGTGGTCTGCTTGTTTGAGGCCTGGATGCCAGGTTATATCTGGGTAATCCAAGTAAAGCTGTGTTTGTACCTGTTTGCATTGTGTACCATAAAGTCAAGTGACACTGAATGGCAAGAAGATACATAAATACAATGGAGATGGCAGCTGTCAGATTGGCCAAGAAGACCATTTATTTGACTTATTTTTAACAACAACAATGCAACAACAGAATACGTAGTTGATGGTTATTTTCTGTTACCCCTGAACTAATACCGATAGATACATTTTCTGTTGCATTTCAATTCCTTTCCTTTCATCAAATACAAAATGATAAAGTATTTATATAAAGGTTCTTTTGGGTTTTAGGTTCTTGGACAGCTGCTGAATCAAACTCCAAAGCTGTATCTTGCAGAGCTACTAGAGGAGTTACAAAAAGAACAGGCAAACTGAAACAACCTTTCCCTCTGCTGCTGTCTTCCTTAATACCAACAACCAATCCCCAACAAATAGCCATTTGTTACACAGACTTCCTGCAAGATGTAATTCCTTCAGAACTAACTTGCATTACCCACAAGCCTTCGAGCTGTAGCTCCTAATTTCTCAATGCCATCACCTCATCCTTTTGAGGTGCTGTTGAATACAAAGTTGAAGTCTTTTCATCTGGTCTTATAGATCGGTCTCGCCCTGTTTTAACTGATTAGCAGAGCTGAGCAGAACTGTCGTTTAGTTTCAGTGCAAGGACAGTATGTTTCTTGCAAAAGTGAGGATAACTGATTATTGCAGACTTGAAAATGTGATGCGCTATCAGATTTTTATCAAATCCTAGAGAAGCAGAGAACAGTTGTCCCTCACTCTGAATTTCTGTTACTTCTCTTTTACTATCAGTCTACCCTGTTGTGACTTCTTTTGTATTATTCTCCCATTTCTTCCCTTTCTCTTTTATGCAGCATAACCTCTTCAAGCTATTCTCCCATTGCATTTTGCAAGTCAGTTATGTACAGACCCAGCACAGAAAACCTCAGAAGGCATTTACGTACTTAACTCCATTTGCATCAATGGGAATAAAACCACTGCCTAAACTAAAAGAATGTTTGGTCAGAGACCTTCAGACTAGTAAAAAGGCAGGCGGACAAAGCACTAACATGCTGTAGTCCCTGATAAGAATGTTTACTTCCACAGTTGGTTGCTGTTGTGGGAAAAACTGTTTGCTAATACATGACCCTTTCCCATCTCTTCTGCCACTCAAGTGTCCTGGCAGATGGGAAGGATTCTGGGCAGAGTATACAATAATCTGGATAACTGATTTTGCCTTCTTGCAAATGGACCTGTAATATTCAGTATGGCAATTTCTTCCTTTGGTTATCAAAAAGTTATGATACTTTATAAAGCTACTCTCCAAAACAACAGTGAAAATGTTTTGTTTGGTTGGCGTTTTCTAGTTAGTTTTTTGAGAGAAGTACTGCTTCTCAATAAAACAGCGTTTTCCCAAAGGCATAAGAAGGAAGCCATTTTTTTAAACTTAGAGCTCTGGTAAGGATTTTTAACTATCCACAGAGAATTTGGTTATCCACTTTGAAAGACAACCTAAATCTATTTCAGATTTCTTAAATCATCTGGCCATCTTACCTGAAGCTTAACAGTAACATTTATTAATATCATTTAAATTCTATGAGCATGAAGAGAGGTTTTGATTCCAAATACTGGCAAGGGGTTTTCTATTTTATTTGAGTTATACTTTTATGGTAGCTTATACACATTTAGTAATTGTTATTCTTACCATTTTCCAATCTGTTTCAACCTTTCTCCAAATAGATTCTGCCTTCCAAACACCTGCTTCCCAGCCACTTATTTTTTCATTGTTATTGGAAATCCGTGTATAACTATCATCTACTATATTGTAGATAAGGTGGAAGAGTTTAGATGTCTTCTCCTTTTCAGAGGGAATAAAAAGTACTTCTTTTCTTTTCTGAAAAAGGCAAAAAACACAAGCACCTTCATTCCCCAATGCCTAATTTCCCCAAAGACTATGTTAACTTTAAACAATATGACATGGTTTCCCAATTCCGTTTTGCTGTCAAGTGGAAAAAAAAAAGTCACGAACAAAAGCATTTCTGCAGATAACTTTTAGATCAGTTTGCTACAAAGGGGAGCAGTAATTCTATTTTTAAAGTTTTTGTGCAATTACTTTTAGAAGTTATTTTTTAACAAGGTAACATAAAATTAGCATATTTAAGTAAGAAACTAGAGGTTAAGAATAGAAAAAAATTGTATGTTGGGCATATTTCTTCTACAGTCAACAGGTAAATGGTTATTTGAATAACAAATGCAATTCTGTGACTACCATATACAGGTGCTTGCATACAGCAGTTTATAAATCAACTTCAAAAAACTTAGGTACAAACTTGGTAATTTCACACTATTAGTTTTCTTTAAAATTTTGTCCTTGTTCTTATGAGCTTAGGCAAAGCAGAAATTAAGTCTTCTAAACTATGGAGAAGTGCAACAAATTCTTAGTTTCTAAAACTTAAACAATCCTATGAAACTCGTTAATTTCACTTAACTGGTTCTATTTAGGATTTTCAGTTGTTCCACATGACAATATTGTTCCAAGACTGAGGTCAAACCTTCGCTTCCTGATTCAAGCTAGATATGAGCATGGTTCTGGAAAACTGTATCTTAGCATAAAATAAATACCAAATCTTGCTTTTGGAAATAGTAAAAATATATTGATAGGAAAAAATCTATCAAGCTTATTATTAAAGAGATTGTTTACTGTACACAATTTTAGTTGGTTCCATGTTGTTTTATTAACAAAAATAGTTCGTTAAAATCTACTATTCATTAAAATCTGCAAGTGACTAATAAGATAAACATTTTTTTAAACTTTTCCCAATTGTTTTCTACTGTCTTAAAGTTTTTAGTCTGTCACACCAACTAATTAAAAGAAAAAGAATAATTTTTTATTAATTTATAAGAATAAAATACACTTTAGAACAAGGATTCTCAAACGTAATTAGAATCAACAGACCACCATCAATCTTCAAAATGTATTTGTGGAAGTCTACGAATTCACATCAAACTTGCACCCGGTGTTTTGGTATGATTCACTTGTTTGAACTAAATCTGTAAGCTACCTACCACAAAGTGCTCTTCCTCTGCAGACCATAACCATGAACCCTCTAGTTAGTTACCCCTAAGATGGCCATCAGTGCAAAAGTTAAATACCTCTGAACCAATTTCACCTCTGGCCATCCGCCAAGCCATTGAGCCTGATGTCCTTCCACCATATTCTCCAGGTTTAGGTGTTTTAGGAGAAATAAATTCAACAAGCTCCACAATCGTTCTTTCCAAGAGCTCTCTTTTTCTACTTTCTGACAATGACTTTTGTCTCTGGAAAAAACATACAAGACAGTAAAAAATTCAGAAAAAATGGTATTTGTAATTCTGCTCTAGAGTGACACTAACAGGGAAAAAACAGAATTGAAAAAACAGACTAACAATTACAGTCTAGATTGACTGTTAGAAACATTAATCTTATACCAAACACACTAATATAAACCAGTCATAACTGCATAGTTATTTGACAGTAGTGCTTTCTCTATGAACTTGCTTGCATTAACTATGTGGATTTCTTTTAAAATAAGGTTTGTGCTATGTTTTTATGTTTATATTTGCTTGGATGATAAGATGCTTCCATAGCATATTTTACATCTATTCATATGTATTCTGTACCACAGCTGTCTTCAATATTATTTAGGGGAAAAGGAAGTCCAGTATAATTTTTGACTCAAACTTTTCCTCTCTAAGGTGGAATGATTTGGTTGGCAGCACTCTCAGTTTTGTGATCAAGCCCAAACAAAAGATTCACTTCATTTTCAAAGAGTTATGTCACTGTGACTGATTCTATCATAAGCAAACTACGATGTTTCCATTTCTGCCAATGTCAGGAAACCAAGAAAAACATAGTTCCAGGTAAACTAGTGAAAAATTAAAAAAAAAAAAAAAATCATATAATTTCTTTGCCTAGATCAATAAAACAATGGGCATTGTTTTGATACACAACTTTGCAAAATTTCACTGAGAGGCTGGTATTTTTGTCTGTGTGATTTTCACATCAAATATGCAAAGCTGACATGTAAAGCATTTTTTTTGGTTGTTTTTTAAACTGTGAATAAACCCACACAGGGTTAGAAAATTAAGTTGAACATTGAGTATACAAACTGTTGCACATCATCCTTCTGCTTTGGTGATCACCCAAAGCATGCACTCTCAGCCCACTAGGACCCGAAAATTGAGGCTGGTAAGAATTTCAATTATCTCAAAAGCAGTTCTGACCCCAGAAAGTTTGGCTATTAGAGATCACAAAAGAGACATTTGAAGGGTTTGGGGTTTTTCTGTTTTGTTTTTTTCACTCCAGACAACAACGTGGAACTGGATAAAGGAAAGTAAACACAGAGAAATGTTGAGAAACAGCTTCAGCTGAACAAATTCCAGATGTCAAATACCAGTTCTAACACAGCAAGAGGGTAAGAACACTTCCGTTTGCATTGATGGATGATCAGTAGTGATTCCAGCAGTTCCTCTTGAAACATCAGGCCATCCTGAATCTAACAGCTGCTTGGACACTTTGGATATGCGTATGCAGTACTACAGATCTCGTTCCAGCTCAAAGAAAGTTTTATATGGCTTACCCTAACTTAACAATACAAATCTACAGTTTTCTTCAAGACACTCTGATGCAGGGGAAACCCAGTGTCAGGGGGCATCACCACTGAAATGAGTGATGCCAGGCCAAGAACTAGATGCCCTTGCTGTGCAGTTGTTTTAACAGCTGAAAAAAACTCTTAAAGAATGATGCTTCAACATGAAAAGGCTTCAGAAAACAGATCTCTTTATGTACAATACAAGAAATCAGTGAGCTCCTCAGCTATGAAGAGTACAAGTATGCTAATTCTTGACACCCAGCAGACTCCTGCATTGAAATGCTAGCAGCATGCAAGACATTCATAATTCTCAGACTGCAGAGATCAACACTGCCTGCCTGGGAAAACCTGTAACTACATTTCCCACCAATGACATTGTCATGAATAGCATCCATGTAGTACACAATGGATTTTAAGATCCTTATTATCAATGGCCATGGATCAAAATTCCTGTTTCTGCTTTTAGTTTGTTATTTTTTTCTTAAGATATTACCATCTACATACATGCTCAGTCACACCTTTCTTTGATAGACAACAGGAATAAGAAGGAAGAGGGACTGCGAACTGCACCTTTAAAATCAGTTCTGCATCATGCCAGTTGTGCTGTTGATGCTTCCTGAAGGACTCTGCTTTCAGGAGACCAGTAAACTTTGGTTTAAGCAGACCCATTGATGGGTAAGCAACAGATAATGTGAGAGCAGAAATTGAATTTTAAGCCTTTGACAAGGAATACTCGTTCATCTCACATTAATCACCATGAAATGCTTGCAATTTAACCTAAATTACTAGTTTTCCTTTCAAGAGTTGAACTGGCTGTAACTCTACTATTCACAATTACTATCAGAAGCCTGAGGAAAACAAACAAAAAAATTAATTTGATTCCCTGTTCCACTGTCCCATTTCCAATGAAAGCAGTGGAAAATTCAGGGTCTTCTCCCTGCCTTCTACAGGGCCAACATACAATGGACTGGAGTAAGGCAGTGCCCATGCAAAGTACATGAAGAAAATGTGTCGTCAGTGTGCTACGGTACTTCAGAATAACATCACATGATGAGTGGTCCAGAGGCTACACACCCATTTAGGAATGTCTGACCCAGATAGAACACTCACAGTAATTTCGAGAAGTAAAATAGTGTACTGAAGAGGCTAAATTATTATGCATTTAGCAGTAATCCACTCAACATCCTTAGAACCAACGTCTGGTCTCTGCTTTGCAACTAAAAAGACAAATGTGCAGAGAAATAATGGTCACAGCCACTGCTGTTTATGCAGGAAAGAGCAATAATCATCTCTCAGATTCCACTTTTGCTAACACTGCAGTACAGGTGATAACATATACTGCATGCCAGGCTTCTCTTCAGTTGTATCTTAGAAGAACTGAGCTTTAAAGATGCAGAGTTGGATCTCTGCAGTAATCAACACAAATCCCTCTTAGTGTGGAACCAGTCTCTAGATGCTAATGGGAAAAAGGAAAGTTAGTGGAGACCTCTGTCAGTCATAGGCTGAAAAGGCTGCAGTGAAGGAAACCGTATTAGCTGAAGTGAAGACTTGTGACTAATGGAGTAATGAAAGCCTGCTATAAGACATCTTGATAATTCCAGGGATGAGCTGCCTTACACCCTTCTGTATCTGCATTCTGGTTAGTCTTCTCAATGCTCTGCTCTGATAAGTGACTAACATTTCATTACCGACAAAAGGATTTCAAGCCCTGTCCTCAAAAATGACTCCAGCACAATTCTTCGCACTCTTTTAGTGTGTGGCTGTATCTCTCACTCCAGGAGGACTCTAAAAAGGCATAACCTGTTTATTAAGCCATCAGCTGTATCCTATCACTAGAACTACAGTTCTCATGCACAGGAATATTAGCCCTGTCAGGAAGTGAGGACAAACCAGGACCTCCCAGGTAGTTCAAGGTTCTATAATATTCTAGTGTACTGAATTAAGAAAAGTTCATCCTGTCCCAAGTATGGAGTGGAGAAAAGCTTAGCAGAGAGGTTCTGCTACAATGACATGCAGGTGCAAATTGCTCCACATGTTTTGGGGATGTTAGGCATGAACAGAGAATATATATGTGACTGAGTCGAAGCTCTGCTGATGATATCAATACTTTCTGAGAGTCTTAGAAACCAAAGCATTCCTCACACTTCCTAGAGCTTGTAAAAAGTCACAGAAAGCAAATCAAGCCTATGTTTCTTACAATTGTAAATGTTTCTGCTTTCAAGTTATAGCATTATTGACATGGAAAACACTGTCACCCTCAAGGAGTCCACATGGTTAGAAAGGAATTGCAGTTTACACCCAGCATCTGTTGATGTAAAAGTCTACTCCAAAGTCACTAAGAAAAAGAACATATACACACACATCTGTGTAATAGATGATATTCCTTTTACATACCATTCTTTATCTTATTTCCCTTAAGTTCATCACTGCATCTCATTCGTATGCATCAGGGTAAAATGTATAGTTAACATTTTTTATGTCCATAGTGCACGGACATTCCTATCATTACCAAATGCATTCCCCTGTTCAAGGACTTCACATTCTGCAGATGCTTGTTTCACTTTAAGAAATCCATTTAAGAAAAGCTACATACCGTTCTGTTCAGTGCATTAATTGTCTCACGCAGTGTAGCTTCACTGAGTGCTGTCCTTCTAGAGAGTACTTCTTCATGTTTACAGCTGTATCTCCAGGTGACATCAACAACCTCAAGCACAAGTTGAAGAAGAAAGTAAAGCAACCAAAAATTCCCATATGTCTTGCTTCATATTTAAATAGAAGTATGACTTTCTGTAATAATTCTGGAAATCACATCAACATGGAATATATTAGATACTTGCCTCAGGGCAAGTTTATTTATTATTAACATCATTAATCCTACCTCATCTTTGGAGAATGCAATTATATAAGAGAGCTTCTTTCCCCACCCAGTTTCATACAGAAGAGGCTTATCACAGACATTTTCACAGGGATCACAGTGAAGCCATCTTTTCTGAGATGAAGAATATACCTCAGTCCACACATGATCTGTGTAACAAAGGGCAAGAATACACAATGAGTGATAAGGCTAGAGCCTTTCTTCTAATCTTTCAGAATCTTTTAATGTCTTCCAATTTATTAAAAAAAGAAACAGGTGAAAAAACATCTTTGATGTTCATAAACATTTCTAGCGCTTTCTCTTTATCTTAGGACCACAGTCCCTTAGATTCAACTAAAGATTCTATCATTCTGAAGTCAGTTATCTAACCTTACTTGCAGAACTCTATTTCATCAGGCAAGACGCAAAACTGAATGTACAGTGTCATTGTTAGCTGAACTGCATACCCGCACATGCTGCCTTGATGGCTAATATGACCTGAGAAACATAAAACATATAACTTCATTTTGCATAACATTACATTCTAGAACACTGATACCTGTATAGTCCCAGACGTATCTAGCTTCAAACCCTACAGCTCTGCAACACAATGTAAAACAGTTTGCCCACTCGCCACAGCGTCCACGTCTGGTTTCCAGAAGTTTTTCAGGATTGTTATACCTACAGAAGAGAAAAACAAAACAAGAATAACTGAAAATTCATTTCACTTTTCAGAAGTCTTTCTCTTCTGATGATTTGAACAGATTTCAGAACCAATCCGTCCACAGATGAGCATGGAAATGATTGCTGAATTGCACAAAAAGTCTGAGCAGAATGCTACTTCCAACTCACACGACTCCATCATATGTTTGTAGCAGCACTGAAATTAATCAATTTTTTTTAAGTTTTTAAAATTGATTTAGAAATCTTAAAATATCATTTTTGTACACTGGTACTTTTGATAGTTAACAAAAATATCAAAAGATTGTCTATTTGCTCTTTTGCTGTAGACTCAGTAAAAGATGTGCATTACACTTTGATTTCCCACAAAATCAAAGTCTTCCTTGCGATAACAAAACCCTACCTACACATGGCTGGCAATATTAACACATTTTATTTAAAAGCTGTACTTCATCAAATCAACAGAAAAAAAAAAATTAAATTAGACAAGTATTCAGAACAAGGCCACATAACAGAAAGCAATATATTGCTTTTAAAACTATCTGATCTTTTTTCAACCACTCTATTGTCAAAACAGCTTTGTTAATCTTTCAATTACCAACTTACCACTTGTTTCCAAAATGCACAAATGCAAAGCTGTTTCCTGAAAGACAAGAAAAAACACAAAGCAAACCTCTGTATGCTCACCTTGGGAATCTATTACAGAACTGACACTGGTTGCAGTAATGGTTTTCCACTCGACTGGCATTCCACCTTAGATCCTCCTCAGTAGGCAACAGGTAGTCACTTTTAGGCTCTGTCTGCCCACCACACCTGCTGCAAGGAAGGCTATTTACCCAATGAAAAAAGTAAGTTTTAAACCAGTCCAAAAGCTCCAACAATAAGAAGTCCTCTTCATTCACATGTGCACCTGTAAAATTTATACAACACACAGTTAGTTCAAATGGAAAAGTAATTTAGTTGAACTTGACTGTATCTACGCAAATCGGCAACTCGGGGCCTTTATTATATTTTAGAAGTACGTATAGAATATACGTACTTCTAAAATATAAAAATAAAAGGAAAAAAGCTTCATATATTACACTTAGGCACACATAAAAAAGAAAATCTAAATTGCCAAGACTGAATAAGGTCAAACTTAAGAACAAAAAACTCCACTCCTAAACACTAACATCTAGAACAAGAATAAGAAATGGCTCAGAAAAACAGGCCAGATACACATCAAAGCCTGGTGCTGTTCCTCATACTCTTCCAGGGCTTTGGAAAACTGTTAATTCTTTTTCTGCTTCTAAGTATTATTGTCTTACTCTTAACTATTAAATTAGGAATAACAATTGCTTTGATTTCAAAATCTCAAAGAACACTGGCAGCAATCTAGACAACCAGGTGTAATAGGAACAGACTTCTTAAAAACACAGCTTAATTACTGTAGAAGTTGAGTTTGTTCTAAATTCAGCAAATAAACACCTTTCTCATCTTACCCAAGGTAGACACAGGATGTCTGATTTTCTACTCCAGCTAATTTTACCACATCAAGTTTTTATGGTCTGTTCTCCTGTTCACAACAGGTGTTAGTATCTACTCAAACTCTGTCACTATTCTGACACCTGGAAAAAGTCCCATTTTACTTAAACAACAAATCTATAAATCCAGTCCTTCAGGAGAGATCCATTCCTTTAAACTCCTTGGAATCTTCAATTGCATGTTCTGCTCCAGTGCCCCGCGACATACTCTTCCTTCTCAAATACATGAACATTCAAATAAATCCTCTCATTACCTTCATCATCTAGGCCCCATCGCAAACATAGGTATTAATGTCTGGCTATGTTTATGTGCTACAGCTGCACTCACAGTGCAGACAGGTTTGACTAATGAACATTAACAGACAAAACCAAGGTATAAAAATGAAGCTTAAAGGAAGTTGAAAGCAATGGAATCAAATTTGTACACAAGCTCCTTTTTCAGGATGGTGAAGAAAGACTAGATAAGATGTGTGCTTCACTTATTCACACCTTGCTCTGAAGCTGTAGTCATCTTTGACACAAAAGACTCTGTAGGGGGCCTAACACTATTAAACTCACATTGCCAAGACTGATTAACAGATAATCTCTTCCCATGCAATTCATAAAGCAAAGCCACCTGAATTCTAATTATGGTAAAATTTCCATGTTTACTTATGTATGTGAAAACCGTTTATGCTGGAACACTCAGACAAGGGCTTAACTGCTTACAAAATGGGTATGTTTGTATATTCAAACTTTCTGCTAAAAGCTGAATGAGAAGGTTTCAAGCACAGGCCATATTCTCTTTTTCTGGGTAACATTCAAACTCTATGAAAATATCACTGCTATGATTTGAACATTCTTCTCTTGGTTCATAAAATAAATCCTTCACTGAAACATCAGATGGGAAGAACCACAAATGTGATTCTTTAGAACAGAAAACAACTGGTTCTGACACCCAGCTATTTTTGACTAGGCAGTCCATCTAACAGAATGTGGCAAAGAGTAAAAAACAAATCTATACTTCTAATCAAATGACCATCATCTTCCTAGCATAGTCTTTATTAGCCAAAAATGCTTATTATGCATTGTAAGGCAAGTTCTAACACAAGTGTCCCCCAGCATTAAGTAGTTATTCCCACGGGGGGCAGGTTTAATTCAGCAGTGTAGATAAACCAAGGAAGCTAAAAGGGCAAATTCCCCATACATCTCATACACAGTCCATTCCCAAATGAAAGTTTCTATAAAGCTCTTTAAAAATTCTTTTAAGCTGTCATGATCCAAAACAGTGAAATTCCATCCCTTCCCTTTTATCGGTACCTAAATTAAGGTCTGGAAGACATTTTGGATAGATCTGCTTGATGGCTTGGGAAAAGGCATCTGGAAACACTAACCTCCTCCTTCCTTTCCCTTTTTAAACAATGTGCACAGCAGCATTAGAATAGAGTCTGAGAGGTGCACTAGTCCATTTTTTTTTCCTTTTTAAAGGAATTTAATAGTTATCATTTCTTACTGCTAAGTCTCATTTTTCCATTGTGCTGTCCCATGTTGGATGAGAATGCTTTGTACTTGTTCATGTGGCTTCTTACGCCCCAGTACAGTTTAAAAAAATTGGAAAAACTACTAAGAAAACCCACTATCAAAAAGTTCCCTGTATGAGACAGCACAAAGGAATTAAAAAAAAAAAAAAAGAGACAAGATTATTTCTGGTTTGCAGATCAACAGTACTCCCATACAGTTAGCAGAATTGAGAACAATTTTTTTTGTTTAAAGATGATACTGAAATTGGGTTTTTTTAATATTTATCCTGTAGAAGTCACATTTCACTATATAATTGAAATAAATGTAAAACTATCACCTGAAAACAGAAATATGTCATTTTAACTGACAATAACTTTATATATTCAAAACAAATTTGCATTGATGAAGAAAGCAAATGTTAGACTAATGTCACAAATATTTAGGCCTGCATTTCTTCTCTAGCTTCAAGAGGACAGCATGTGAAGAACTCTACTCATTTAAGTATTAGGGAGAAAGGTGATTAATTGTATCAGGTTGCATCTTGGAAAGGTCCCATGCAAAATCTCACCAATATCACTTTAAAAGGATGCAATATTTAAAAATTTTGTTCTGAATTTAGAACTGTAGTACATGCAGTAAAACTGTAAAAATTAGCAATTTCAGAACAGTGACTACTTGAACAAGCAGCTCCCCTCCTCTTGTTGCAGCTGTTTCACTCTAGATTTCAAGGAATGTAAAATCACATGCTCACCCCATTTGTTTCCCCACATCTATTGCTAATTCAGAAATTAAGAGTCCTCAAATTGATGTGAAAGCAGTAAAAGATGGATGACAAAAGCAAAATAAAAAGAGAGAGTAGAAAATTAGGAAGAAGGCAATTCTAATTTAGAAACAACTTTTGGAACCTGCAGACATATGACCAAATATACACAGTCAATGTATAGCATGCTTGGAAGAATATTTCTAGTTGCATATACATCTTGGCAGCATTACCTTTGTCCAGTCTTGTGGCTTGTGATAGCTTTTTCTGAGCCTTACTCTTTAATTCCTGGACGGGAATTGCAGCTAGTGCTTTTTGCTGAATAGCAGGATTCTCATACATCAATACAAGATGCTCAAATTTTGTTTGAAGTGTTTTCAAGATATTTGCAGCCTGTAAAAGGATTTTGAGTCACAAGATGATTTATGAACTTTCACCTTAAGGCAAGAAAACCCAAAGTTCTCTTTTTAGTTTAAAGCAGTCATAATTCTATATTCATATTTACATTATATAGATTTGCAGGTGGAATATTTATTTGTGAAGACATCAACAAACATTCCAGGCAACACCATCAAAACTGTAAAGCCAGCCTTGTCATTGCTGAGCATTATGAATGATGTTTTGAGTGAAAAGTACTGACTCAGGAAGAAAAGTGTTTTTAATGACCTCTGAAGGCAAAGTTTCTGACTTATTCCAGTCTCCTACCCCATTCCCCCACGTTCCTTCTGGACACCTTTTATCTGAAATCCACAAAAAAAACCCTGTAATCACTTTCATTTCCTGAACACTGGCACATTTGTTAGTAGAACTGTTATTGATAAATGCTGCTAGCCTATTTCTACTTCCTTCTCTCACAGATCAACTCTGATACAGATTTGAATAGACAGCTCTATGACCTTATACTGAACACTCTGCTTCAGCAGAAACTGCATATGAGAAGGATACTTCTTCAGTCTGTCACCCTAAGTGTCACTCAGTGACAACTACAGGTCACACCCAATAAAGTACACCCACAGCTACTGAAATGAACAGCTGAAGTTAATAATAATAATGGAGTTAGTAGCTGAGCAAGCTATTTACTTCCATTTAAAGGGGAGCCATACAGAAATGAGATTTTAAAAATCAAGACCTTAACATATTTTGGGGGGAAGCCCATGGCAATGCTAAACTACCTTTCCTCTACTGCTTCATCACACCTCAGCCTTAAGCCTTGTTAACTACTATCTTAATTTAATTAAAAATCCCATAAAAATTCAACATAATACACAGGTGTAAGAACTCTTCAGAAGGTAAGTTCTTTCAAAGGAGCACTTAAATTATAGTAATTATTTTGGTGTTGGATAGTAGTGCAGGACCAGTCTATAATTTTCATAACAGCTAAAACAGAATAGAACCGGTTTCACTCTTTCTGAAGCTCATAAGCTGTAGGTAACTCATTTAACATCATAAACTCAATTGTGTCTCAATTCACTTTAATGCAAGTTGAAAGAATGGAAATAAGGGATGTTAGAAACTGCCAAAGGCTTATAGATCTTCATGTTCTGTCAGCTTCCTGAAACCGTATTCAGAGATACTGTCAGCACAGCAGGAAGTCTCCCAGATTCTTTGACTGCTCAGGTTTTTCCACTGACAAACACCATCAGTGGTACAGTAGTGGTTTCATGGAAGCCACTGTGTAATGATGAAGTCTTACACAAACATCTTAGAAGCATGGTGAACCTCACTGCGGTTCTAAGTTTGGATATGTTTTTCCTCCTTGTCCTGGTTTTTAGTAGCCAGGGTCAGTTTGTCACTGTGTGGGTGTGTATTCTAAAGCCTCTATGCCATTTTTTCCATGAACTGCTCACAATGGCACATTAGCAGCTATTGTCTAAGGCACAGCACACCCCTCGGGCTGCAGGCTGGGTGTTTTGGAACTTCTGTGAGATAAGGAAATTCTTCTGCCTCCACACCCACCTGAGGGGTCATGTCTGCTAATGACCCATCAGGGGTATCAAAAATAGGTCATTGTTTATCTCACAGAGTAAATCACCCATTGTTTAAGTCT
>VXAU01000572.1:403966-446210 GCA_013399695.1 Formicarius rufipectus | reverse complement strand
GACAGAGACTGGGGGAGGGAAGGGTTTTCTTTTTTTTGCTCAGGTTTTTCTTCTATTTTACTCGTTTAGTTCTGGTTGTTTTTTTGTTTATCTTAAATACATATATATAGATATATATATAAATTATAGCTAGGAACTGTTATCCTTCCATTTATCATATCTTAATTAAAATTTGTTTTGAAATTGAAGGAGATTTGTCCCTCTGTTTTAGCTATAAATTTTTCTAAGCTCTCTAAACTTAGACACTCCTGTAGTCCCTATGCCATCTAAAAAGGATCAGAATCCATCCACCAGCATTAATGACTAACCAGAGCTTTTCTTTCCCCAAGTCTCAAACACATCTTAAGACAAGAAATGTAGAAGAGACAGATGAGGCAAAATAATGATGGGTCAGGTTCCTAGAACTGTACCATTTAGGAATATTCCTGTGCTCCCTCAAGTAAGCCCATTTTCCCTGTTCTTACCAGGATTCCCATAAATGATAAAATATAATACATGCACAAGAAAAAAATACTTGTACTACAGAAAGCATTCTAAATCTCTCTGACTGCTGTCATCAGAGCACATAACAATAATATAACTGCATCATACTCAAAAACAAAACACCCACTGCTGTGCATGCAAAATGGCCAAGGCACAGCCAGAAGGTATTTATTTTATGGGCTTCCTTCCCATCAACCCAGACTATATAGAGCAAATTCAATGCCTCAGAGAGCTATCAGTATAGTTCCCTGTAAAGATCAACTGAAATACAGCATTCTAATAAAGTGCCAACATTGTATTAACATAGTCTCTAAATTACAGTAAGTTTGGTCCCATCATTCATGATGAAACTCAAGAAGTATGGAAAATTCATAGTTGCAAAGAAACCGATCCTGAATGTCAGGGCAGAATAACTCGGGATACATTGTCTCAACTTGAAATCTGCAACATTTTGTCATGGCAAGATGAACTTTGAAAGCTTCCAGGACTAAGAAGCAAGTCACACTAGACGTTTCATAATTGCTTTCAACCACCATTGCAGAAGTGGCTGAAATAGTAAAAGTCAAGCAGCAGGGGCGTGCAACCCGCTCCCGCAAAAAATAAACCCAGAAACCCCCAACCAAATTCAAATAAATCTAGTTAATATATTTTAGAGGCAATTACTACCATGCTAACATTATTAAACTGCTCAATGTTCAAGTGTCTACAACAGTTCCTTCTCCTTGTTCCCCACACTGCTTTTCCATGCCAATAGAAATCATCTTTTTTTCATGACTCCCCAATCAATAAAATATTTATGGAGACCTTCAATAAAAGGCCAAGTTCCTCTAAGGCTTTATTGAGACAGAGCTTAAAAATGCACTCATTTGGAAACTACTCTGCTTCTCTGAACAACCTGTCCCAACAGGTAACTTTTCTTCAACCTTTATAGTCAAGCCTAACAAACACAGAAAGTTTTCAGATTATAATTACCGTTTCAAGAGATTGCACAAGTGATGGTTCTGGTTGCTGATGGGCAGGGGCAGAAACAGAGTCAGCAGGTTGTGAAGGCCGCTGTGAAGATGCCTGAGTGCTGCCAGCAGTTACAGTGGATCCTGATCCAGGGATCTGGTTTGACTCATTCAGTCTGCTACTTCTCTCACCAGCAATTAAGTCTCTGATTTTACGTAGTTGCTCAATTGAAGCTTCCTTAGGGAAAACCAGGTGAGTTTCTCCCTAAAATTTAGACAAATGCATTCAGAAGTTAATGCAGGTCTAAGCTAGTCACTAGTTTGTAGCTATAGCCAACAGCTTACTTTAAGTTAGCACGCTAAGGCTTGGCAGGACTCAGCCTTCAGAATAAACCCCTTACAGTAGAAGCTTGAGTGTCCCTCACAGCCTCCGAAGCCATTAGATCAAGAACTTACAGTCAATCTAGAGAAAAAGGGCCCATAACAACATGCTTTTGTCAGTAACTTATGCTGCAGAGCCATACCTGCAGTTCTGGTTTGGCAGAGAAAGCAGCAACAACAGAAATGAAAACAAATGCTCAGTTCACTCAGTACAGCAGTACATGCTCAGCAATACAGGAGGACAGCCAGTGATGGGGAAGAAGTGCCTAGAATGGCGCCTGATGAGAATTCTCCTCCATACCAATAACTTTCAGGTTTAAGTTTGGAGTTTTCAGTTAGGAAATACTATTTTTACTGAGACATGTACCCAGGTTGATTTCTGGGTTCCTATTTTTCATTGTAGCAGGACCATTGGCAGAATAATGAAAGATCAATAATTGTTACAGAAGCAAACAGCAGTGTACTTAACATAAAGAAACAGGTTACTAAAACTAGGAATATCCTGAAGCATTCATACTTAACAGTTGCAGTTTCTACCACTGCAACACTTTATTATAATGAGTAATTTGTTTCTCCATAGTTACTTTAGGTCACCTAAACTTGCAGATGCAGTACTTCACATTCTTAAAATCACCACAAAACTAAATGGAGTGTATCAAATCACCATAAGAGTCCTTATTTTTTAATTGAAAAAGTTTGCTTACCAAGCAGAGACAAAATAAGGAACAATTTTAGTTAACCAGTTGAAGTTTATGAGCCCCAGCCCTGACTGACACAATAACCATAAGACTGAGCCAACACACAGAGATCTGCCTGAGGGCTTCACTAGCTATATCGACCACCTCCTGGCTAAAACACATCATTAGAAGTCTCCTGAGCACCAGCACAAGAAAAATCCAGACCGTTTCTCCCTCTGTAGTCACTACTTCTTTCAGCACACCACTTTTTTTTTTTAAATTAGAACAATTACATTAATTAACTCAAAGGTATGGGTGTCATGACAGCTGGACATAAGCAACATAGCACCTATAGAGAAGTTTGACATCAAATAGACAAGTTAAAGCAAAGCAAGTGCTTTACACCCTGGTTTTCACCCCAGCTCTCCAGTAACTACAAAGGCTGCTTCTAGTTTCACAAGCTTAAGCAGTTCAACTTCCATCAATATAGAGACCATTTCAGGACACAAGGCAATCTTTGAAGGACCTCTTTCTGAGTGCACCAGAATCAAGGTTTACTCCAAAATATTTTAGGATATAATTTTCTAACTTTTTAAAATAGGTTTTTAAAGACTCAATCCTCCTCCTACTATTTGAAGAATATATTGCCTTTTACTGCTCTCATGACAACTGTAGTACTCGTGCAGCTGCACTGTGAATTGGCAGAAAAATATTTGTGGTTTTGTTTTGAGGGACTGATTTTTAATCAAATCAGATTCCCTTACATATCTCACTGTGGGGCCACAGACACCCTACCGACAGAAGAACAAGCAGTAAAAGAGCAGGGCCTTCTTTTTCTCTCTTCCAAATGAGTTTCTACACATATTTACAATGTCTGATGGAGCAGGTTCACCTAACAGCATATGGCTGAGAGAAGTTTTCCACCCTGCTTCCCACCACTTCCATTGTGCCAACACAGATATGTATCCAGCCATTCAGCAAAACAGCAGTACACAAGAGCAGCAGAAAACCAATCTTGTCACACATTCGGTTTGCTCCAGCTCCCCCAGAATTCTGAATCAGCCTCACCTAAATTTGCTGTTGGTTAACCACGGATACTTGCAAACAAAGATTGAAAGAAAACAGTAACTGGCTTAAAATGTACTGCCTTGAAACTGGGGAAGAAGAAAGAAATTATCCATCAATTTTAGTATGTAAACAGATAAAGACAGCAGAAATTACTGAATTATACTCACCTCTTGAAATCCCATTTCAAATAAACATTCAACTGCTCCTCTGACAGGCAACAGTCTTGTGGAAAATGCTGGATTTCCAATCCGAATTAATCTGTATTTTTCTTCATATGGATTCCTGAAGAAATTAAAAGTTGCAACTATGTTTGCAAATTAAGTAAACACTTAGAGGGTGGGTAACTGCACCAAGCAACAGCAGCAGTAGTCATTCATAAGTGATTTTTGCAAAGTTGAGTTTCATTCACACCACACAGGCAAAACAGGAAACCTACCTAAAACTTTGACCTATTCATGCCTTTCTGCCCTTAACTGGAACAGTTAAAAACTGGTGCTAAATTTTAGTCTGCAACTTCAGTTCAAAAACACACGTTTTGTAGTCCTACTCAACAGGGTTTAACCTGCAGCAACACTTAGAGATAACTTCACATCCCCCTCTACCTGGCAGCATTCTAACTGAACCCTTCAGCTTGGTGCTGCACGGCTTTAGTCCCACCATGGAACCTGTACTAAACTACCTCGTGTGTAGGTGAAACGACTGTGGTCTCTTTACTTCTTGAAGTGCTACCTCTCAGTTCCCCTTCCCTCTTTCAACTCTTAAAGATTCTTCTCTTGGCTCTTCCTTTAAAAGGAGTCAGCCCAGGACGTGACACTCTGTGTTACAGAGCAGCTTTTACAAGTATATATAGTCAGGGAGGGGCAGCTTGTACATCTCGAGCTGCTGGAAGACATCGAGGTCAATCACACGTACTGGTGTGTATGTGCACCCTTCAGAACCACAGCAGAAATTCAACTATAATTAACTCTTGCTACCAACCTGACTAAGTCAGAAGGGAAGAGCAAGAGAAAAATCCAGGTTAAAAAAAACCAAAAAACAAATCGAAGTTAAAATCAAGTCAAAACCAAGTTAAAATCAAGCCAAAACCAAGCTGAAACCAAGTTAAAATGAGCATTACTTGTTATTACCTATTTTTAGTGAGGCAAATGCTTTGCAAAACCAGGGACAACCCAGCGATTTTGCGTTTAACAGAAAACACCCCCAAGCTTTCAAAACAAACCAATCAGCAATAAATAAAGAAATAAAACTGCAGAGCACTACACCTCTAAGTAAGTAACCTAATTTTTTAAAGAACGACAAGAAGATGCGACTCGTTTCCTAACTTCGGCATTACACAACAAAACCTGAGGCGCTGCTCGGACCCGGGAAGCGGCCGAGGGGGGAACCGCTCGGCACGGCCCGCGGGGCGCAGCAGGCGACGCAGCTCACCGGAGGATGTTGTCGGCGTAGGTGAGGAGCAGCCGTGACGCCTCCAGGAAGATCTCTCGGCCGTTCTGGCACAGCTCGGTCACGGCGGCGGAGCACGGCCCGCCCGCCAAGCCCAGTGCGGCCGCCATCGCTGGCCCACCCCCGCGCTATACGCATGCGCCGTGCCGGTTGTGAGGTCACTGCCCTCAGCCGGGCAGCATCGCCCGTCCCCAGCACGCATGCGCGGTGTGAGCGATAAGGTCACCGCCCACAGCCTTAAAGGGGCAGCGCGGGTTTAATCCATGCCCTGAGCATACGGTGTTGTGCCGTATAGTACCGAAGGTTCTTTCCTTCCCTGTGCAAGAGGCCAATTCACACACCGATTTATTTGATTTATTTAAAGTTCTGCACAGAAAGGGGTGCTGGGTGGCGAATCCATAAAGCCAGCACAACGACTACCAAAACTTTTTGCTATTTATTCGTTTTAGCAAACAAAGACATGAATGTTCATCGGCCACAAGTTACCCAGTTCTCTTATTGATTAGGCTTCTGTTGGCTATTGAGTTTCTTCCTTACCTTAGGGGTTCTGTCAAGTGTCCTTGGGGCTAGTAAATTGTGCGTTTTTGGTGTCCACTATCAGTGGTATATCCTTCTTTCCAACCTTTGTTGGACTCCCACTAGGTCTGACATCATTGAAACACGTTGAGCCCTACACTTTAACAAGGCAATTCTTCCAACAATTTGTCTTTAACACCTAGACATCTCTTACAGCTTGATTAAATCTCCTTTCTTGTTGATTCTGCTTGAAAGCAGACAAAGATCAAATGTCAAAGAACATCCTTTCCTAAGAAAATTTTGACATATTCCACATTTTACAGGTGAGCCCCTCAGCAGACAGTAGCATCATCAAGGATATAAATCCTTTTGTAGTGCCCTGGCTTGACAGCACTTGCTGATGGTGCCACACCTTCAGCATCACCCGAGCAGGAATGCCACAGCAGGGACTCGACCCCACTTTGGCACCTCACCTGGCACTACCCAAAGTCTGTCCCAGCAAAGGGAAAAAACCCTGCCTACTTCTTCTAGATGCCTGGTTTGTGCTATCAGTGAAAGAGCTGAGGTGAAGAACCTCGGACACAAAGCCCTATGGGACTTTGTTTTCTTAGGAATGCAGATTTAAAGAGTTCCAAGGAAAAAAGGTCTTTCAAATTCAGGCTGCCTCCTGATTTTGTAGCTGACATTACATTTTAGCTCTGCTGTCTGCTTCTGACAGGTCACTGCTCAGTTTCCATGATTTTTTTTAAAGAAAGTGGTATATATCTCTCACAAAAGCTGAGATTTAACACAGGGCAATTTGCTTTTGCTGAGATTACATTTATTATTCCTACTAGCATAGTTGGAAAGTTACTAATTCAGCCCTCAGGATCATGGAACTGGTAGAAAAATAATAGACTTTAAGATGATGTTCCTTGGCTGCCGCTTCAGCTTTTAACTTCCTTTCCATGTCTTTCATGTGGCTCTTAATGTTGGCTGCCCTCTGAAATTTAAACATTATGTGCAACAAAATTATATAATGTATCTAAATATGCCATTTGTAAATAATGCTTTCGAAGTACTCATTGGAAAGCAGTGGGAAAATTGAGACCAAGTGCCAACTTTCAACAAATTACTAACATGTTAGATGTTCAAGGAGTTTTATTTCTTAAGGGAAATTAAATACAGATGCTTCATTTAAAAACAAAACAAAAAACAAACAAACAAAACCAAACAAAAAACCAACAAAAACCCAAACAAAAAGCAAAACAAGTGCCTATTTTTTTCTATATTAAATATTGTTTCCCTGATTTTTGACATCGGGGTTTCATTTTTTCGCTTTTTACTGCAGTAGGCACTCCATTAATGTGCTATAGTTTGTAAGTAGCTGTCATTGCAGCTACTTTATGCATCATTGTGTAATGTGTGAGGAACTAGATTTCAGCTTTCTTACAGCTGTACACTAAAATTATATAAAGGCATCAGCCAACAAGTAAACTCCCAGTTATTGCACTTAATTCATGTCCCTGTTGATGTGTCTTTGACACACATTTTTTGCTCTGCCGTGGTAGGTTCAGTGAGATACCACTCTCAAATAAAAACTTTGTTATTCTAGGACATCATCTCTGGCATAGCTAGCAGCTCGGTCCCAGTTCAGATCCTCCGTTGAAGTTCTCACAGATGGAAGCAGCAACCACAGAGAGTTTACCTGCGTGCACTGGTATTGCTCACATATCCATACATGCATTTTCAAGACACTCCTGCAAGCCCAGTGAACATTCACTCTTTGTTTACCTCCGTCTTCTCCACCAGCATTTCAGGTCGGTGAGGAGTTTCCATGAAATCCTTTAGCTTGAAAAAACTCTTTAGTATCAATTCCAGCGCTGTCACGTCCACCACTAATCCATGTCCCCAAGTGCCACATCTGCACATCTTTTAAACGTTCCCGGAGTGCTGGCTCCACCAGTTCCCTGGGCCGCCCTTCCAGAAGATGAAATGTCCCTGACATCCAACCTGCACACCCCTTGGCACAATCGGAGGCCGTTTCCTCTGGTTCACTCCCTCGGGAGGCGCGATCGACCCCCACCTGCCAACACCCTCCCTTCGAGGAGCTGCAGACAGCGAGAAGGTCTTGCGTTTTACTTGCGTGTTTCTTCGAGGGGAATTTCCTACCCTTTCTTTGCGTGTTACAATCACGTGGCCGCAGAAGACCATTATGACCTCGTCCCTTCTCGGCCTCAGGACCATTCCCGCCGCCGCTCCCCCCGCCCACCCCGGCGGAAGCGCCGCGCGTACCCACACACCTCCTCCTCTCCCCCCCGGCCTGCGGAATGGTGCGGCCCCGCGGCGTCGGGGCGGGAGGGAGAGGCAGAGGAAACCATCGCAGGGCGTGGGGGGGCGCGGCCGGGGAGGTACGGCTGCGGGCTGGGGCGGAGCGGGCGCGGGAGGGACGGCGATGGCGGCGCAGGGGAGTCCCGTGGAGTACGGGCTTAACTCCTGTTGTAAACATTAAAAGTTAGCGCTTGTTCCCGGGGGGAATTACCCCGCGCCTGGTTTTCCCGCAGAGCAGGTATCGGCGTTGCTTGGGGCGGCAAGACGGCCCGGCCCGTGGAACCGAGTGCGGCATGGGGCTGTGGGACTGCTGCTTGCAGAGCTCTGCAGTCTGTGTGTATTCACATACACATATACTTATAATATATTATGCATTACTATACTTAATTATGTCTAATGATATGTATAATACTTTGTATTATGCATTCTGCTGCATATGCTATTCAATATATACATTGTATATATAGAACGTTTTACATTGTATTATATATAGTTAGATATGACTGCAGAGCTCTTATCTATATTATATATAATATGTATTTATATATAGCATATATAAACGTTACATTTAACACAAAGATGCGTGTTATATGTATTATATACTGTATATAATATTTTAGATAATGCATATACTATATACATGCATTTATATATACTGCCTCTTTTTATAAAGGTGGAGCTAACTGGCTTTAAAAACTAAAGTGGCAGATTTGCATCAGGATTTAAAGCAGGCTTCTTCAGAAAAAGAATTTTGTTTCATTAAAAATATTATTTTTTTTAAATTGCACAAAGTATATATAAATTTTAATCTACAATTATTTATTAATTTTATTCCCCATCCCTGGAAATGTGCAAGGCAAGGCTGGATGAGGCTTTGAGCAATGTGTTCTGGTGGGAGATGTCACTGCTGAGGGGTTGAAACTAGATGATCCTTAAGCTCCCTTCCACGCCAGGCCATTTTATGATTCTGTGATATTCTTTATTAACACTACTGTGTGGTTGTGCTGCCACAGGTCACGGTGTTTTAGCAGGAGTGTATTAGCTCAGCAGCCCTGTGTGGTCCCCAAAGACCTCCCTATATTTTACCAAAGAGCTGGAGGTGCCAAGTGGCCCTTTTTATGAGTCAAAACGCAGGTGACCTGTTGGAGCCTGTATTGTGTGTGTTGACAGAGCTGTGCTGCAGCTGCTGCCCTGCTGCTGCATGCCAGATGTGTGCCATGGGACCAACTCTGGACCTGGCAGTGGCCAAGGCAAGGGAGAGGGACTGTGGGACAGTATAGCAGTGTTACTGCTTGGCATGGTTCTCTGGCCCTGCCTGCAGTACTTGTGCTCAGCATGATCTTCTGCCTCCACTTGACATTCCGCTTGATATGTGATGTCTTCACGGTGTTACCTTCAAGGGAGGTCGTGGTGTGGCACAATTTGCTCAAACCAGTTGAGGTACTGTTCCCTGACAGTGTAAATATCCCAAGGCTGATAAGGGGGAAGTGGAGGTAGAAAGCTGAGGAGTTTTGTCCAAACTATGAAATTATGTTGGTGGCAGAACCAGGAAGAGTTTACGGACTCCTGAGTGTTCTAGACCATTCTGCCTGACATGAAGGTTGAGATGGCAACATCCTTAACTAGGTAATGGTAGAACGTACACTTTCAGGTGAACAGTTTGTCCTTTAGAAGAAGGAAACTGCTCATGGTTGATATACCTCCAGCCAGCTGGTGGTTAAAGTTTTGCAGCAAAACCTGAGAGTGATTTGCAGGTCACAGTAGTGCAAAGTCATATTCCTTAGCAGCTTAAGGTAGATGAGCCCACTAGAGGCATTATTAATTTAATGTATTTGGAATGTTTTCCACATTGGCTGTTTTTTTTTATGTTTGTGTTTTTTCCCCACATGCCCCCCACTCCCAGTTACAGGAATGTGCTTGAAGTGATCATTGCCACCATGTTCTCACAGTTTTCACAGGATCTGTTAAAGACTGCAAATCTTCATCTCCGAAGTCTGAATTTAAATCTGCATTTACAGAAGCACAAAAGAGCTTTCAGCAAGTCACTGCCTGAATGTCGAAGGAAAGTAGTTGTTACAGGTATTGGCTTAGTGTCCCCTCTTGGTGTGGGGACTCAGTTTGTGTGGAAACACCTTCTTGAGGGAGGCAGTGGAATTACATCACTAGATGGGGAAGAATATGCAGGCATCCCATGTAGAGTGGCTGCTTGTGTGCCGAGGGGAAACAAGGAGGGTGAGTTCAGTGAAGAAAGCTTTGTGTCGAAATCAGAGATCAAATCCATGAGTTCTGCCACTGTGATGGCCATCGGTGCAGCAGAGCTAGCAATGAAGGACTCCGGCTGGTCTCCCCAGTCTGAACAGGATCGCTTAAGTGCCGGTGTGGCAATTGGGATGGGAATGGTTCCACTGGAAGAAATTTCCGACACAGCGGCCTTGTTTAAAACAAAGGGTTACAATAAGGTCAGCCCATTTTTTGTCCCAAAGATTTTAGTCAATATGGCAGCAGGCCATATCAGCATTAAATACCAGCTGAAGGGACCGAATCACGCTGTGTCAACTGCTTGTACCACGGGTGCACATGCAGTTGGAGACTCCTTTAGGTTTATTGCTGCTGGTGATGCTGATGTCATGTTGGCTGGAGGGACTGAGGCGTGCATTAGTCCTTTGTCCTTGGCTGGATTCGCGAGAGCTCGGGCCCTCAGCACGACTTTTAATTCAAGCCCTAAAATGGCCTGTCGACCATTTGATTCTCAGAGAGAAGGGTTTGTAATGGGAGAGGGTGCTGCTGTGCTGGTCTTGGAAGAGTATGAACACGCCGTACAAAGAGGTGCCAGGATCTATGCAGAAGTTTTAGGTTATGGACTGTCTGGTGATGCTTGCCACATAACAGCACCTAATCCAGAGGGAGATGGTGCATTCAGGTAAGAACTCTGTTGATTATAATGGTTTCTTCATATATTAATTATAGTGGGTACATTTGTTTCTGTTACTGTTTGCTTTTCATAGAGAAAGGCTGTTCAATCTTGAATTAATATTATGAAAGCTTGAAAATCTCAAAAATAAAAGAGCTTCTGGTACCATTATGCCCCAACACCTTTTTTACTAGGAAGGTGAAGGCCAGTTCTTGCTAGATTCAACCTTTTTTCATAGAGTTATGAAAACTTTCTCATGTGAAAACATTTTGTCTTTGGTGCATACAGCTGTTCACATAAGTCTCAATGGGAAACTCTCTTTTAAGATTTTTGTGGTGCAGTAGAACCTTTTAAGGTTCTCCTTCACCCTTTGTCCATGGAGAAGAGAGACTCCCCCCTGTAAAGGCATGTTATTTGTTGCACAAAGTCTCAGGTGATTAAAGCTGTAGAGCACTTGGAGGATCCGGTTTGTTACTCTATTCAGTACGTTATTCTGATGCAGCTAAGAGTGTTGGTGGAGGGGAATAGCAGAAATACACTTCAGTACTGCTTAGGGAGGTAGTAAAGCTTCATCAATATTTATCTCATCAAAACCAGTTCACAATTAGATGATAGTCATCTAATCATTATCATTGACCTAATTAATTGTCAGCTAAATTACATGTGTTAGTTGGTCGGCTTTGTGTAGACTGAATACTATTGCTGACATCAGAATCTTTAGTGAAAGTTTGGTTTCCCTTACTCTGAATGTATGTGAATATTTAAGACCAAAATTCAATATATCACTGCACAAATTGGCCAGACTTCTGCATGATATTGTAAAGCTGTGTTTGCATCTTTATTGGGTTAACAGATTTTTCTAGAAGTGTAAATATACATCGTTTCCCTGTATGCTATTTGATTCATATTTAATTGTTGTGCAGACTTAGGTGTGAGATGAGTAATCAGGAGAGTCTTATCTCATATTTTCAGACTTGCTTACCCTTGAGATGATATGGCAATATATTGTAACAGAATGTTTGTATGTTTTATGATTGCAGTAGCATATAAATTAAATTCACAGTAGGAAGCAGCTGAAAGTTAATCTTGGTATCTCCAAAATGTTGAGCTTTTCCACCCCTGAGATAATACATTTTAATACTGTCTTCAAGCTGATATTTTGTTACTGCTGTGGTGTATGGATTAAATCTGGAATGTGTATGCTTCTCTTACTCTTCTATAGGAATTTTATTTGCCACATAAAAAAAAATCAGAGGAATATATTTTTGTCATCTTCTGATAACTACTTCAGTAGGAGGCTAATACATATGTTGGAAAAAGCCAGCAGGAAAGGAGAGGCAAAGCCAGACTCAGGGGAGTGGATACAAAGATTGTCCTACACGAGTAATCTGGTATCTTCTTAAGTAAATATGTTAATTGCAGATGACCTATTTAAATTAATGTAGCTCATGGTTGATCAGTAATTTTTTTTGCCTAAACGTTGACTCAGTGTCTAGTGACAGTGAGTGTCAGTGGCCTCCAACTTGAGCTAAGCTGGATGCTTCTAAGGGTAGAAGGCTGTACCAGAGGCAATGCAATTTGTCCAGAGGCCTGTGCTATCTTTTTTTTTTTTTTTAGTTTTGGCTTTTATTTACTTATTTTTCCTAAATTTCATAAGGGTCAGTGATCTTTTGCTCAGAGACACTTTGTTAAGTTGTATGTGCAAGGAGAGGTGTCTGATTGATTTCCTTCTTTCTGTGGGAAACCTGTGAGGAAATCACAGTATGGAGCCGTGTTGATCCTTCTGTGGTTTTCATAAAAGAGCATGTATTACAGAGGCAGTCACAGTCCACAAATCATCAGGAGTCAAAGCATACCCTGTCAGGGTAGAAGAGTATGATTTTCAGTAAATTTCCTTATAAAATGAAATACAGGAATTTGTGCTATCTCCTAGACATTTTCTAGTCTCTGGAAAGCATGGAAAAGAAGCTCAGGAGGAGGATTGCAGATTTTTTCTTTAATTGCCCAATATTTTTGTTGAGTAGACCATACCTAAATTTTTGTAATAATATCAGGTAGTTATTTCTCTCTCAAATGTTTTCAAGTTTTACATTGATAAGGATCTTTTACTTATTAACGTAATCTATAGAGATTGATTGTTGCATCTTCTTTCCTTCTCTTTGTATTTTTTCCCAACTGGAATTTTTGACTGCAAGTCTGAGTTTATACTGGGCCTCACATTTACTGTCTTTGTCTGGTAGCTAAATGTAGATGCTAATGTATTTAGTTAAATGAGTTAGTCTCTTGTCATTTGCATCTCTGCTAGAGCCGATTTTCACATTTGATAAACATTTTAAAACATCCTGTAGTTTTGGTTTGTACATTTGACAAAAATACATTGGAAAAATCAGCATTCTGTTTTCTCTTTCCCCTTAGATGTATGTCTGCAGCAATAAAAGATTCTGGGATCAAACCTGAAGACATAACGTATGTCAATGCACATGCCACTTCTACACCTCTAGGAGATGCTGCTGAGAATCAAGCAATCAAGAGACTTTTTAAAGAGCACTCACGTAATATTGCAGTTTCCTCAACAAAGGGAGCAACAGGACATCTCTTGGGGGCTGCAGGAGCTATTGAAGCAGCTTTTACTGTGCTCTCCTGTTATCACGGAATTTTGCCACCTACTCTAAACTTACAGAAAACAGAGGCAGAGTTTGATCTCAATTATGTTCCATTAACTGCTCAGGAGTGGAAAACTGAAAAACGGCGTATAGCGCTCACAAATTCCTTTGGCTTTGGTGGTACCAATGCAACTTTGTGCTTTGCAAGTGTTTAACTTCTGCTGTGCATGTTGGGAAAAACTGGCACCAACAATCATTTTCTTTACTGCTACCTTGGTATGTACTGTAATCTTAGCTTTGACAGTTGCTCATTTTGATATATAAGAACGTCATTCATCCTGACATTTACATCAGTAGTTCTTTTAGGAAGATGGGAATTTCTTTTACTCAATTTAATAAATATAAATAAAAGATCTATTCTTTGTGTGTGGAAGAAGTTTTTGTTCTTGAATAGAAGAGGAGACATTATGGTTAAAATTCATTAGCATTTTGTGACACAGAAATTGTTTGAAAACATATATGCCAAGGAAAGACTGGCTAACAAGCTAGAACTCTGCACTTGATGACTTAGCTGCATGATGAGCTCCCCTTTGTGACCTTCTCTATATGTAATTCTGCCATTTTCCTCATTGTAAGTAGTCTCAAATATCATAGGTTTGTGTACATTCTTACTCACAAGTAGAAATTTGAAAAAACAAGACATCTAGGGAAAAAAAAAGTACATGCAGGAATCAAATCTGGGTCTCATGGTGAGGATGAGAAAGAGGAAGAAAGAACAGAAAATTAAACTGTACCTAAAGTTAACCGATTAATAGTGGGTTAGATTTTCCCTTGCAAAGAGCAAGTAAAGGAGTTCAGCTCTTCCTTCTGGCATCAGTCAGCATCTCAGCCAAGTAGTGGCTTGATTGATAGTGCAGATGTGAGTGAAGTTGGATATCCCTGTTGGTGGGTTAGCTCATTAAAAGGCTTTTCGCCAGTGTTCTTTTTGAAATTGTTGGTCTTAGCCTTTAACCTGTGTAAGTGGAGGCAAAGTAACTCACTGGATTTAAAATAACTGACATAAAAAGTAGTTCCACTGTAAGTAAATTTCACTCTGGAAAGAGCTTACTAATGGGCTATCATGAGGCTTAGCTGTACCCTAAAACCTCATTATTTATACAAATGGTCTGAATGCTGAAATCGAACTGCATAATTTTTGCATTTGCTCTCCTCACTGAATAGAAGGTTAAAGAGGCGGATACGAAAAATGTAGGCAGAGAATGATTAAGACTATTTCAGAACCTAAGCTGATACAAAACAATGCTGTCCAAAATAGATTAATGAATAGTAAGTCTGAAAGTAAAATAATGTATTACCAAAGGGAAAATGTGAAAGCATGCAAGCGAGAGAGAGTATGGGAGTTTGATGTCGGGGAAATTACCAACAAACCTCTTAGCAGGTGATAATTAACAGTGGCAGTGCAATGAATGAGGATGTGGATTGCACGCAATATAAAAGGCAGAATATAAAATTAAAAAATACTCTCTACAAATTATATGCAAAGAGAAATTGATTCAAAGAACTCAAGCTCCAGGAGAGAGTTAGCAGCAGGATTGTGAATATGGAGTGAATCATCCAGCAGGCTTCTGGAGACACTATTTTTTCAGTTACTTGTGATTCAGGGTGGAATATGGGAAGACTAGGTAGCGCTGCGTTATTGTGAACCTGAAGTACAGTCTAACTAAACTCACCCAGACTTGGTACATAGCTGTAATTACTACTGTGACAGGGATGCCTCGCTTTCCCTCTGACAGCAGAGATCACGGCCCCAGGAGTGTTGGATGCAAACTGTAGTGTACCAACCATGAAAAGAGAGATGCTACTACCACACAGGAAAATAAAACAGAAACTAAACTGATTAAAGCATCTTTCCCCTTACTTCAGTCTACTGTAGTTTAATCTTCTGCTGCAGGTAAACTTTAAACCATGAAGGCTTGGTGACAATAGTTATTTTAGGTGTTCTGATTATGAAAAATTTTAACAGGCCTAGGTGCAGTAGTTGTGTGCCCTGTAGGGAATTCAGATTTATTTAAAATGAATACAGCCCAATTTTAACATCTGTCTATTTGAATTTATTTTATATAGGTTCTATTTTTATGTACTTGTTTGGAATCATATCTTTTTATCACATACCCCACAGAGCTGATCAGAGTCTACTTACTGCTAATTACTGCTTTATTATAGTAGCTGCAAACATAAAAGGAAAATCCATCTCTCTGTGTTGCTAAACTATGAAGTGGGTAAATTGACCAATGTATTAAAACAGAATGCTTTCATTTAAAACATTCCTTTCATCTTTAATAATCAAGAGATGTAAGGGTACAGAGCCTGGATTAAAAAAGCTTAATATTTAGACTCCTAAATCTGGACTATAGCCTGATAAACAAAACTTGGAAAAGCTGGTAGAGTGTTTATTTTGAAGTCTGTTTCTGCAGTGGTGCAACATGTTGATGAGAGGCAAGTGCTCCAGGCAGGATCACAGAGTGGCTGAGGCTGGAAGGCGCCTCTGGAGATCACCTAGTCCAGCCCCCCTGCTCAAATCAGGAGCAGCTAAAGCAGTTTGCTCAGGGACAAGTCCTGCTGGGTTTTGAGTATTTCCCAGGATGGAGACTCAATAACCTCTCTCTGGGCAGTCTGTGCCAGTGCTTGCTCACTCTCTCTGTAAGAAGTTTCTTTCATTTAAATGGAATTTCCTGTATTTAAATTTGAGCCCATTGCCTCTTATCCTTTCACTGGACACTACTGAGAAGAGTCTGGCTCTGTCTTCTTCATTCCCTCATCAGGTATTTACGCTCATTGATAAGAGCCCCTGAAGCCTTGTGTTCTCCAGGCTGGACAGTCCCAACTCTCTCAGTCTCTCCTCATATGTCAGATGCTCCAGTTCCTTCATCATCTTTGTGGCCTTTCACTGGGCTTACTCCAGTGTGTCCACGTTTCTCACGTACAGAGGAGCCCAGAACTGAGCACAGCTCTGTGGATATATCTCACCAGGGCTGAGTAGGGGGGAAGGATCAGCTCCCATGACTACTGCTGCTGCTCTGCCTAGTGCAGCCCGCAATGCTTTTGGTTTTTACCGTGAAGGGAGCTGGTCCATCAGGACCACCAGGTCTTTTTCTGCCAAGCTACTTTCCAGTTATTTAAAATATTGTTTGGATTTGAATGAAAGATTTTAACTTAATGTTTTTAGAAATAAATGCATTTGAAACAAAAACTGGGTTTATGACAACTTACATGAACTCAAGGGAGCCTAGTGAAAAAATGTGTTATAAAAAATGCAAGCAGAATACGTTTGCTGAAATCTTACCAAGGTCAAGCCACTGCTCAGAGTTAATTACTGTCTGTCTCTGGAAACAGTTTATTAAAATGATAAACCTCATTTCATTTTAGACTTTTGCAGCTTGTTCTGCAAAAGCAGCAAAAATATTCTTCATGTTAATTTACTCAGGTTGGTTTTGTTCAGCGTGCAGAAGTTTTTTTCTTAGGCATACAGCATATTTTTTACTAATTATAGAATTTATAAAATAATGTCTTGCGAGTTCCTAAATGATTTCAAATCAAATCCAGTTCAAGTTTGAAAGAAACCCTGAGCCAAAGGTTTAATTTTCAGTAAAACCAGAATTCATAATTTTCTAATACAATAATAAAAATCAAGAATAGGTACATATTAAACTATAATTATTTCAAGGCATCTGTGCATCCTTCGGAACAAAAAGCTAACTAACCTTTAGTTGCAAGTCAGCATGTTTTCCTGTTTATCAGCTGATGGTAGTCTACCTTTCTCTAGTTTGGAAACTCTTGAGTGTACTTTGGATCATATTTCATGATTTCTCAAGACATGAGTGAGCCTGTAGGGAGGAGAATTGTGTATTATAAAACCACAGGTGGCTGGTGGGATCTTTGCAGGATCAACTTTTTGAGTTTTGGCACAAGGTGTGACAAGGGAAAGCAGCTGGTACAAAAGTGTCCAGGGGGTTCTCTCCCAATACTCTGTGACCTAATTTGTCTTTCATGTCTTCAAGGTTGTTTTAAGCAGATTTAATGGGCAGCTGGGAGGTGGAAAATGACTGTTGAAATAAAGAGAGAAGTCTTTGTGATAAAAGATATGAGAAGCTCTGCTGATTTCAAAATGTTGTAATTGTTCTAGGAAATGGATTTTTGGAAAGCAAAGTGAGGCAGTATTTCAAAAGGGAATGGCTTTTCAAGCAGGGTGAAAAACAATGGGTAAAAGTTTGGGAAAAGATTAGTTTTGCTTTCTGTTGTTTAACACAGACTTTTATTTAGTAAAGTTTTACAGTGATTGTTGTTGTCAGAGAAAAAGTTAATTGTATTTATATTTTCAGCTATATGCTGGTCTTCTTTAGAAATGAGCCAGGGCCAAATCTGAATATAATTGGAAGAGGAGGCATTCTACTAGTTTCTGGGGACTATATGGACTATTTCTACTTGGACTATTGCTAAGAAGAAGTTTCTAAACACCATTTTTTTTCACCAGCACTGTAGGATTTGGTCAGACATATGCTCCTCTTATCCAGAAGTGAAAAACAGATGTTGCTGTATCAGAGAATGAAAAGAGTGTGTTATGAATTGATAACTTTTTCTCTCCCCCCCCCCTTTTTTTTCCCCCCATTTTCTCTCTCTTATCTCCTTTCCTAATTTATGTAAATAATACATAACCACTAGATTTCACTATCTGAAAGAAGAAGAATCCAACTTTGGCTGTATTTTTTCAGTTTGAGTCATGAAGGTCTGCATCATATTAAAGCAATAAACAACCCAAACTTTGGAAAGTATTAACTTTGCTTTATAAACGTGCATGTTTGGAAGAGAAGCAGTGTTTCAAATTCAGCTGATACAGTGGGGTATACTGCGGAATAGAAATTATTAGTGCTTTCAAGAGTATGTAAAAATCCTAATCTCTCTGATTTTCTTGGTTATCTTTGGTCAATGGTTTGTGAAAATATACCACTTCAGTTTCTTCAGTAATGGTAAAAATGGACTAACATACTTGCATGGTACTTGAAATACCTAGACTACATCTTCTTTCTGTCAGAGGCTCTCAGTGCAACTTAATTAATAAATATTCTTATCTTCTCTCATTTTTTAAATATAAGTCACATTTCACCTGGAACAAAAAGACATTTTGATCCTTAAGTACCACTGTGAGTTTGGGCAAGTCTCCCAGGGCTTCTGCTCTTCATCTGCACAGAGTCTATCTCTTAAAATGTGCAGAGAGTAACTACCCTCAAGATTTGAATTCTGTGGTAATGTTGGCCCATACTCATTAGATAGCGTTCACAAAAGAGGAAATTAGTTAGCATTTATCACAGCTAAGACCACAGTGAAAATATTCCTTCCTTCTGGATATTTTTATCTTTTTATAACAATCATATAGGTTTTTCAGTTTAATCACCATAGATTGGTTCATTTGAGAATAGAAATAATGCTGAAGAGATCACATTTTAAGAATATGCCTTTAGTTCCATTTTTTACTTTTTTTTTTTTTTTTCCCTTCCCAAGAAGGCAGGCACCTGCTGGATTTCTAACACTTGCTACAGTGACAGTAAAAGCTTGGATGAAGGCAATTTTATAACAAAAGCAAAATGTGTAATAGTTTCTTCTTGGGCAGTAGACACCACTCAAAATTTTGTAACAACAAAGATTAATTTTAACTTGGTAGAAAGTCAATTTTCTACCTGGAGTTATTGAACTGTAAAGAAATATGCCAATATCAATTGCTTATAGTCAGTATCTCTGTGTAGAAGGTGCAATACTTTTAGTATGACAGCTAATATACAGGAATATCAAACTGGTGGCATATAAGGCTATTGCAGCCCAAGGTCTCTGGCAAAATACAATAGGAATGAAGTGAAATAAAATAGTAAGAAGAAGGATTGAAGAAAGACCTATGTTCATAAAGAGCACAAGAAATACTAAAGAGGAACTATACTTAAAAAGGAGATTAATGTTTGCTAATGTGTGTCCTGCAGTTGACCTGGAGTGCTATGAAGCAGATCAGATGTTAAATAGCTGGACAGCCATGTGTTAATATAATTTTGTAGTTTCCATTTTTTTGTCATTGCCAGGATTTTGGTGTCAGATGTTACTGTTCTAAGCAGTGATCTGTTGTTTCCTAGTTGACTGTTCCCTGGAGTCAGGTGTTCTCTGGGCTGAAACAAGATATAAAGTGTATTCTGGAAGCTCATTTAAGAGTCAGTTCTCATAATGTTGTGATTTTGATGGAAAAGGAAGGAAGGAAGGAAGGAAGGAAGGAAGGAAGGAAGGAAGGAAGGAAGATAATAAGTCTACCTGCTATTTAATTATTATTAAAGGGAGAATTATAATTTCTGATTTTTTTCCTTGGGATTTTTTTTTTCAAAAATGATGTCTGGCCTAGGGAGGCTTACATGCAACTTGGTATCATCTATCCGTATTTAATATGGAATTTTTTTGAATGCTATCTTGAATCACCTATGAATGCTCAGGGATTTTTTAAATCACTCGTGGTTATACTCTCAGCTCTTGACAAAAATGGATGTCATTTGAGTAGCAGAACCAGCAGATTTAACCACCTCCATAATTGTTTCTGTTGGGACCAGCCAAATTCTCTAAACTCGGTGACCACCCTAAAGTCCTTGGATCTGTGCAGGAGGCCAGAGCAGTACAGCTGAGGTTGTACTTTGCTAGTTCTCATTTAATAGAACTCAGTCTACACCCAGTGCAGGGGGGGATAAAGAGAAATGCTGCTGTATTTCTGCAGCAACACATCAAAATGAGCCTTCGGAGTCAGGCTTGTCACAGCACTGCCCTTTAGCCACTCCTTGCTTACACATTAAAAATTACCTAGGTACATTAATTAACTAACTTCAATGATAGGTCTTGTCTCAGCTTTGTTTATTGAAATAACAATGGACAGTGGAGTTTATAGAAATAGCTCTCACTGAATTTCTTCAATAACAGAGAGAGAAGGATTCAGATAAAGAAAGAAAGAAAGAAAGAAAGAAAGAAAGAAAGAAAGAAAGAAAGAAAGAAAGAAAGAAAGAAAGAAAGAAAGAAAGAAAGAAAGAAAGAAAGAAAGAAAGAAAGAAAGAAAGAAAGAAAAAAAGGTAAGCAAGAAGCTGCAAGAAAAGCAGATTCCTGAGACTTGACAAATTGTGCAGGGAGTCTAATAGAACAATGAAGTCAAGGAGTAGTAGTTTCCCCATTCACATCTGCTTCAGACATTCTTCTTGTAATTCAGTAATATAAGGTGGAAGGAGAGTAGAGGACACTCCGCTGCATTAGGTAGCTCAAATATGTGTGAAAGAGGGTGTTCAGAATGACAATTGCTGAAGTCCTTGAAAATAACAGAACAGGCTACCCCAGAGACAATTGCAATATCCAACAAACTAGGTGAAGTTACCACTGGATACATTTGGGATTCTCACCAATGTCATGATTATAATGGGAGTGAATAATTTGGCCTTTATGCAATTAATTCATATTTGTTCCTCCTCTGACTGACAATGATGGTGCTGGCTGTCATGGCTGTGTTTTGAATGTGAATGCCTTTCTGTCAGAAAATGGACTGACACAAAAGATCTCACTCCCGTGGGTCACCTTGCCTGAAATGATCATGCTCACTGAAAACCTTAGCTGTATTTACTGTTTAGACCTACTAATTTTACAGGGTTCCTAGAAAGAACTTATACCTGGTCACGAAGTCACTGGGATATTATCATTTCTGTACTGAATGATTTGTTCCTGGTCTGCTGGCACTGCATAAAACAACACTGTCCTCTTCTGAAACAGCTTAAAAAAGAAAGTATTGTGGTTCACATTCTGTGAGTCAAAGATTTACTGGTTAATAGCCAAGTTCATTTGCCAGCACACTGGGCTGTACAGATGTCTGAACTGGGCCAAATTGGTCTGCCTCTCATGATGGATGCTCTAGGACAGCTTTAGGTAGAGATGTGCTTTAGGACTGCTGGAAACAGTTGTAGTATCTCTCCAACTTGGCTCCAGTATGTGTCCAGAGGAAACCTTTAAAAAGCCCTGCTTAGTGTGTGCTTGGCTCTCTGGTCACGCTCAGTATAACAAACTCCAGAGGCATTTCTATTGCTAATATATACTCTTGAGGAGATGGACTTAGCAGGATATTTGTGTCTGTGACACTTAAAAGACTGTGACAAAACAGTTTGAGTATTAAACATTTTAAACCATCCTCAACTGCCAATCCTGTGGGAGGAAACTGAACCGACCTGCTTGAAGCTGCTGCTTTCCAAAGAAGCTATTTCTGTACTGAGCACTGTTTGTTCATCTGTGATGGGTAACACTGGGCCACCAGCACAGAGCAATCAGAAACTATAGAAGAGCATCTCTTTAAACTGGGTAGAACGAGTGACCCTCCACTCACTGTGAGCAGCCACTCCCGGGCAGCAAACGCACGTCAGACTCAGCTGGGCTTGGCTGGTAGCACGAGGGTGAAGATTGGGCTTTGGCCGAGGGCACGTCCATGTGATGGGCAGTTCTGCAGGCAGAGCTCCTTTCTTCGCCGCAGAAGAGGGACCCTTTTCGCTGGTGTCCCGCGGTGGCAGAGGCAGTGGTGGCGAAGCCGGGACGCCCACACGGTGGCAGCAAAATCCCAGCTATGTGCGGAGCTCGGGCACCCGCCCGCGGCGCGGGGGAACCTTCGGCCGCGGAGTCACAGAATGCTGCGGGTTGGAAGGGGCTTTTAAAGGTCATCTCTTCCAGCCCCCGGCAAGGAGCAGGGATGCCTTACACCAAACCAGGCTGCTCAGTCATTGTTTTCCTTCTCGAACCACCCCACAGGCACTGCTTGCGAAGGAGCACGGAGGAGAGACTGAACACAATTCATCCAGCCTTTGTTTTCCCCTTCGCAGAGCTTATCTGAGTCCGTCTGTGTGACTAAAACTCGAGTTTGCATTGACTTGCTGAAGGGGACAGGATTTGAAGGGGTCAGCAGGTCTGTAAGGCCATGTTACACCATCAGGCATGAAAAGTATGGGCAGAGCAGCAAAGGGAAATTATTCCATATTTCTTAGGAAGTATATCCACACAGTTGCTGAGGGAAAGTAACTATGAGACTAAAGAGAAAGAAATTGTTTAGATACGTCCTAGGTGTCTTAGGACTACTTATTTCCCGTAGTAATTTGCAAGTTAATTGAGGCAGCTTAAGAATCCCTCTGCTTAACTGATTCACTGAGTGTGCGTCAGACGTTGTTCATGCTCCTGTTCCTTTCTTCCTCTGGCTCCATCTCTTGACAGCTCCATTCTGTGTGGAGTGGCCTACAAGGCCAAAAGAAAGGAAGACTCTCTAGGGAACTGTTTCAAAAGAAATTCCTAAATTGCATTCATAGGCAAATTATAACATTTATTGCACAGTACTTGTTTAGAGGAAATAGGAAAGAGATGGAAAGATTTTATAGGGAAAAACCCAAAACACCAAGGCAGTAATTGTTCCTGACTCATACTTCTTTTTAATAGACTAGGCAAAATATACTTTAATACCAAAGTGCTGGGTCCTGTGCTTGGGTCAGAGCAACTTCATGCAGTGCTTCAGGCTTGGGGGAGAGTGGCTGGAAAACTGCCCCATGGAAAAGGACCCAGAAGTGCTCCTTGGCAGCCATCTGAACATGAGCCAGCAGTGTACCCAGGTGGCCAAGAAGGGTCTATTGTACCAGAAATAGTGTAGCCAGCAGGACTAGGGCAGTGATTGTCCCCATGTGCTCAGCACTGGTAACGCTGCACCTTGAATCTTGTGTTGTTTTGGGCCCCTCACTGTAAGAAAGACATTGAGGTGCTGGTGTGTGTCCAGAGAAGGGCAGCAGAACCGGTTAAGGTTCAGGAGTGCAGGACTGATGAGGAGTGTCTGAGGGAGCTGGGAGTGTTTAACCTGGAGAAAAGGAGATTCACAGGAGGTGTGGCATTTGGTGACACAGTTTTGTGATGGACTGGGCAGTGCTGGGTTAATGGTTGGATTTGTTGGTCTTAGAGGTCTTTTCCAACCTGAGTTATTCTATGATTCATTGAATATCTCCAGGCTGACTCACAGTTATCTAAGATGGTACTTTTTGAACAAGCAGTGTGCTCCAGGAATGTTCGGGAGATCAGCTTCAGAAAGCTTTCAGATCCTTTCCTGATTTTCTTGCTCAAACCCTGCCTTTTCTAAATTGCAAAACTGCCATTGCCTAAAGCTGGAATAAAGCCGTCAGTCTGCTCAAGAGCTCCAGTGCTCTCAGAAACCAGCCTGTTGCTGCAGGTGTGTTTTCACAGTGACTTGCCTTTCTCAGAGAAAAAAAAAAAATCAGTCAGCTGAGAGAGCAAAGTGATTTTTTTTCTCCCTGATTTATGAAGCACATAACCCAAACCAATCCCCTCTGAGCTAATATGAAGCAATATACCCAGGACAAAATTATGTGTTTTAACTGACTTTAACCAACCCATTGCACACCTATGCATATGCTTATGTAACTGCCAGGACTCTGTGGGCACCTGTAGGCTGTGATTGCCCTGAGGGCTCCCAGCTGGCATCCCCACCCACGTGCTCTCTGCCCACTCCCAGAAACCCACTTAAGCCAGATCCAGCAGTTGGGCTCACCTGGAGTGATGAGAGCTAAGTGTGTCTCCCTCTTCCCGATCCCTACTCTCCCTCGTGTATTGTCTATATATGTGCTGGGGGCAGACTCCAGTTTATTTCCTAGCCCTTGGCTGAAGATCACCAGATGTTTGATGGGCTCTGTTGCTGATCATAAAAAACAGTAGACTTACTCTGGGAGACAAGCAAGCTCTTGCTGAGAAGTGGTGGGCTTCACTGTACAGGTAAATAAGGTTGATTACAATAATGCAATAGTTTGATGTTTGCAGTTTCAAATTATCTGGGTAAAATATGGGTAAAAAGTGTTCTTGGCCCTAATCTGTGTTCAGTCATTCTTTTCAGGTAGCCCACATCTAATGTTGTGTCAGTTTCTGCATTTCATTAAAAATGTAATTTATTTTAGGATAGTACTAATGGATCCAGGAGGTAAAGGGTCACCATGCTAGGTGCTAAACATATATTTTTTTTCCCCAAAATCTAAACAACTGAAGGAGCCAATCAGGAGATGTGATGGCATTTACCTGAACTGTGCTTTTTGACTTTTTTCAAAGTAATTAACTCTCCAACCCTAGAAAGAAAATGTCAGGATCCTTAAATTTTCTGTTTTCTACCCTGAAGTGTTAGAAGAAATTTAAAGTACTGGATGCTCCTCACCAAGAGCATTTTAGGATATCTGATCCTTTGTTTTTTGAGGGTGCTTTGGCTCTAAAGTTGGAGACAACTTGGAAATATATGTTCTATTTGGTCTCAGGGATTAGTTACTCATCAATAGACTTTTCTATCATTATGAAATATGCAGGGTTTTGGTTAGCAAGTAAATAGAAAAATAGATTGTTCATTCCCTGCATATGTTTAAACAGAAACATGCTATAACAGGTGGAGGGTTCCAAGATGACTTTAGTGATAGATTCTCTTCCATTTGCTTATTTTGTGAGCAGTTAAATAAATTATTTGCCAGATATACAAGTCAGGATTACTTCCTTGATGGAATAAACGGTGTTAACTTGTCTGCTCTGATTCAGGAGGCCAAAAAAATGAAGGAAGTGAAGGAGATTGAGATCAAGGTGTAGGGACATGAACAAAGTAATGATTAAATAGGCATCCTAATAGCAATATATGGGATATTTTAAATTCCTTTAAACTGTTTTCTGTTATGATGGATTTTTGTCTTGAGTACATTTTTTTCCTTAAAATACTTCTGTGTTTTGTGATAGCTCAGCTGTTACTGATAATAAAATGCCTCTGCAGGTACGAAACAAAGACTTTCCACTATTTTGCTGTGTGTTTGTTGTTTTTGTAAGCACTTGTGCCATGAGATTCAGAAGACCTTTCTCTGTAGAAAGGCATGTTTTAACAAGATACTGCTTGGAAGAGATTTTTTTTTTTTCCTTGACTGACCCATGTGAAAGCTGGGTCAGACGCATGGAAGAACACCAAAAGGCAAGTAAAGCATCTTGGGCAGTACAAAGGGAGTTAGTGAAGAACAACACTAGCCGAAAATAACTGGAATGTTGAATTGTGCCAGGTGTTGAGAAAAAGAACTGAAGTAAATTGTAAAAGGCAAAGACTGGATTTTGTTTCTATTCAGGAGGCTTCTGAAGTTCTTACTCTTATGAAAAAACATAGGCAGTATATTAATTACCTCTGTGACTTTCCTGGAGGCATTGTGTTAAGGCTTTAACTGCTTCATGTTGGTGCCTTAGTGGAGTTTCTACACTGGACTTCAGCTGTGTGGTCTCTTTCAGGGCTTATCTACATGAGACAAAGTCACCATTCCACCAGGTTTCCTAGTGTAGCTATTTTTGAAGTTGGCCATGGTTATATCTGGCAGCTGATTAACCAACCAAGGGGCTGATACACTTAGTTTTCATGCTTTCCCTGCAATGCTGTGTCCCAATTAGTTGACAGATGCCTTGGATCGACTCCATCCATAGCTAGACCATATTATTGTGTGCTGGCAGATATTGCCTTTGGTCAGAACTTCATGTTCAGTATTATGGGTGTATTAATCATGGCAAGGATGTAGTGGCATGTTAGACATAAAGCCTAGAAACATTTGTAAAACGCTGAACAAATACTAAAATTACAGGTAAATCCTCCCTTGGTGCTTAGTTCTTGCTTAGAACTGTTAAGTGTTTCAAATCATCTCTTAGTCTTCCTCCTCTCTGGTTTCTCTTGATCCAGTCACCACTTATAATACCATGGACTTACCTCTTTCAGATTTTCCTGCCAACCTTCTCTAGTTTGAAGTAATTAAAAAGAACAACAAATAAGAACAATCACCAGATTTTTGTGCCTCTTCATGTTTTTCAAAATACTTATATTTAATCTCTGGGGCTTTTTTCTGCTATTAAAATATTAGAATTATTTGTTTAAAAATTTGTGGCTTCTCATTTTTAATTTTTTTTTTTAAATGAAGTAAGTGTGAGCATTTTGTTATGTTTCATCCGGGTAGACTCTGTATGAAAAACTCAAGTAATAGAGAACTAATCCCAAACCGATATGATCTCAAGATCAGAGGGCTTAATATCCTTGCATCAGCACCAAGCTGCACTGAAACATGGGGAATGGTTCAGAACATGTAAAAAAATTCTCATATCATCTCCAACCATGTCACACTTGTGATACCAATAAATTATTTGACATAGTCACTAGGGACTCTCTTGTGTTACTGCTGGCTAAGGATATCTTCAAGTGTGTTGTTTCTGGAGGGCTGGGATATATCATAAAAAGTGATAATAAATATCCTGTACAGAGGACTTGTGGATATGTTGGTGTGACAGAGCAAAAGGAGAAATGTATTTGTCTGAAACTGAAAAGCAGGAGGCCAAATCTTTAAGTATATATTCTGTGGGAAATTGTTTGTGTGAAGCATGATATTTGGATGGGATACCTGGAATATTTTTGTGTTAATTAAAAATACATCCTGGCTGCTAACATTAAAAGCATTTTAATGGCTTAAGATCAAGATTAAATAGGAACATGAACAATGACTTGAGAATTGGGCTGTAGGTTAGGAACTGTGTCATCTTCAGGGACTGACTAAACAAAAAGTTTGGTGGTAACAAGTAGATGATACCCCAAAAAAACTCAGGCCAACAAAAAGCCAAACTATTGGCCCCAGAGCTTGGACTAAAGTGATGGCTTAATAAAATCAAAAAGCGAGTCTGTCTTGTTTTCCTGTTTTTGTCCGTGGTGCTTTGTATCTCTGTGGTATGTGAAGGAAATGTGTGTCCACTGAGGTGATTGCAAGAAGGGATAGTTTTACTAAAGGGGAGTCATCAGTGCTTTTTATTCCAGGTGGTAAAGCCCAAATTGTATTTAACCTCTCCTTTTTTAGTCTGTATGCCTATTAGCTTCCCTTGAACTTTAGATATTCTTAGCTGCATTACATGCATGACAATGAATCTGCATATTATGCAACAGGTTTAAATTTAGCATGGCATGTTGGGAGGCATAAATTTCCCACAGAGCCATGCAGCTTTGTATCTGCCAAACTGACACAAATAGCTGCCAGTTATTGCACAAGAAGATGCTGCTTCTTCAAAAAGATAAATAATTGTAAAATCACATTTGAGATCCTAGACCCACTGTTATCAGTGGGAGTTTTGCTGCTGAGACTTTCAAAAGCTGATCCTACCCTTTTATCAGTTTTGAACAGATAATTCAATAGAGGCGATATTTATCTACCAAGATTTAATGTCAAATGCTTAATGTTACACTTTTTCTGTGTGCAGTAGATGAAGTATTTTCTACTTTTAACAGGCTTACTTGAAAAAATAAAGCAAAATCTATTTTATATTAAATGTGTTCACTTTCCATAACTTAAAAAGAAAAGAGGGAAAGAACTGAGAAAAATCAATATAAGGCCAGAAGCTCAAAAGCTAGGATTATAAAAATGACACGGAATCAGATGAATTGTTACTCCCCTCTCCAACAGTGCCTTTTCCCTTCTTATTTTTTAAATGGGTTTTATTGGTTTTTCAAACTCTGCATAAAATCCTGGGAAAATTGTCACTGCATTCAAATGTGCCAGCATTTCCACACTGTGATTTGTGATACTGCACTTGCTGTGTTATGCACTAACTGGAACAACTGGCTTAATTCAAATCAGCAAGCATATACAAATATTGGGGAAAGATTGTAAATCTGAGTACCTGGAACTTGGTTTCCAAAGAACCTGAAAAAATCAACAATAGGCAAATGTTGGTAGACTGAAACACTGATTTTTCTTTTTTTACCAAGAAAATATTTTTAGTCCACTTTTCAGTCTGTCAGCCTGAAATGCAGTAGTACACTATCAAAGGGCACATCTGTCCTCCTCAAAATTTTCTGGCCTCTGTGCAAAACAAGGCCCTGCTTTGTCCTGTGTTCAGGTGCTGTTTATATCATGGGAGTGTTGTCACTGCAGCAGTCACAGGAAACAGTCTGGTTAGAAAGTCTAGACTCTGAGGGATACCAGCTCCATCTCCCTGGAGGTTTTTACATAAGTAGAAGCATTTTAGTCTTGAGCCCTGACAACATGTTTTGACACCTTGATTTGTTAAGGAGAGAGGGGGCAACTTTGCATCCAGTAAAAATTGCAAGTATTGCAACATCTTATTCTGCCTTGAGATGAAAACAAATGCTCACAAATGAGAATTTCCTAATGGAAGAGGAAATCCAATTTCTGATCTAGTCAATGTTTTATAATATTGTCAAGAAAAAGAAGCTTATTTTGGTTTAAAACTTAGACATAATGTTGGATCCTACAGCATATACTGTACTAATAAATCAGTATTTATTTCTCTTTGGGTTTCATTCCAAATGAATGTAACATTGGGTCACTATCTTTTGGGGCTAAGCATTGGTCAAAGAATTGCAGAAAATGTCTGCTTGTCCTGCCTGATTCTTTACTTAAAAGCAGATTATATCTGCAGCAGACTTTAGGTCTCTCTGGCTCAATAAATGCTGCTTTGACCTTGTTGCGTGACTGTCATCTCATTCTGCCTAGGAACATGTTACCGGACTTGGCTCAAAACTTACTAGCCAGCTCTCCATGCTTTTGAGATATTCTTTCTGCTTTACAAATAAACATGAAAAAATATACTTGATCATAGGTTTCCCATGGTCCCATCCTGCCTGGGTGCTTGCAGATTCTGTTATGTGTCTAGCCTTGCTGGTATTTTCAAAATTTTGAGCTATGAGTCTTACATTCACTTTGCCAGTTTTTTGTCCTCATTCCTCTGGCTTTTTTGGGGTTGAAAGGAGCAGGTTGCTGAATACCTCTAAAGAAAATGAATATATTCTAGTTCAGCTTCTCTGCTGGCCCACTCATACTTTTCTTAGTTAACTAGATTAAAATATACGAGAACAAGTCAAGTAATTTATAGGCTTTTTTAATAGAGCTGTTTGGAAGTTTTTAAGGATGTATGTGAAAGAATATGCCTTTTTTTTTTTTTGTAGAATCTGGAGATTTTAATTAAGTTCTAACAACTTTGTTGAGTGGAGGTCAATGGTGAAGGCACAAATGTAATTTATTTTTATTTTTCTAGAAGCTATGGTGGCTGTGACACTGTTCTAAGGTTTGGAGATGCAGTTAATCTCCCAGCTCTAAATTGGAATTAATCTTTTGCTTCTGAAAAAGTCTGCTTTAAACCGGGCAGTGCAGAAATCTGACCAGATGTCCCAAACCTCAGACTGAAGTATATTTTACAGTGGTCTTATTAGCATGAAATTAAATCCATTGGCTGCTATCTGATGGGTAAATTTTGATGTGCATTAGGTTTGTTTCCCTGGAAAGGTTAGTCTCTGGAGTATATCCTAGAAGTAGAGTGTGTATCTGTGTGAAACTTAAATAACCAGTGATTGAAAATTTTTGATTCATGAGCAGAGATTGGAAAATGTACTGCTTCTGTCAATTTTTTTTCTCTTTTTGGAATGCTGTGAAATATCAGACTTGTAGATCACATCAGCTTTATCAACTTCATGCTGTGTTCTTCAGTTTTATTTCCAATAGGAATTGGAATATCTTGTGAATCACTATAGCTGGTGATTAAGGATCTGATTTTCAGACTGCATTTTAATGCCCAAAGCAGTTGATGTAGATGCTATTTGCACAAGTTTGGCAATTTCTGGTTAGAGGAGCTCCATACAAAAAAATTGCAGATTATGTAGCAACTAAAGTACCTCAGAATGCCATAATTCCAGTCTTTTAAGCATCTGCTTGTTCTTTGAATACTTTGGTGACTAAATATCACAATCCATTACCTCTCAATATCACAGAAGCCCTCAAGCAGTGTCTTCAGTAAAAAGAATTAATTGAGATTGGGTAGAGAAATCTTATTCTCCTATATTTTTGTATGCTTTGAGATAATTAACCTTATTTCTGTTTGTCTGTGGCATTCATAACTCCTCCTGTCTAAGGTCGGCTTTCTCTGGGTGTTAAACATGGATCAGAGCCTGCGCTTGAGCTCTTTTCCAGATGGTAAAACCCTGTGTTCCAGCCTGTTTGTGCTTTGTTTAACCTCCTAGATCTTCCAAGGGCTGGACAAGCAGAATGACACTAAATGAGAGTGGTAGCAAGGCATTTGTCTGGGAGCTCTACCTCAGATACATGGGCAGACTGAGCACTTCCTTGGAAAAAGGGGGTTTCCTAAAAGCAGCCTCAATCAGCATATATTGATGTTTCCTCTCAGGAATGGGAGTCTCCACTTGCTCAGTGTTGCTTTGGTTTTCCATCCCTTGGGAAGGGGAGAAATCCAATGGTTTTGGGAGGCTTTTTTTTTCCCCCAGAGGAAAACATGGAGGTCTGCTGAGAAGGATCTGTGTAACTTCCCTTCCCCCTCAAAAGAAAATCTTTGGTATCTTAGTGAGGACAGCTGAATAACTCAGCCCTTTGGCTGTTTGAGGGGGTTTCTTCTGAGGAAATAAAGGGCAGTAAGGCAACTCTGCAGTCATGTTCCAAGCTCCATGAGAAGGGTAATGGCAGGTTAACCACTCATTTCTCTCCTCCAGCTGCCCCCATCACTGATGGGTAAACTGCAGAGCAGTGTCTCAGGTTGGTGTTTGAGACAAGCTCCTTTTCTCCTGGAGTATCCCTGTTTTCCTCTGGATGGGTAGGCTACCATGTAGCTACCATTTAGGCAGTTGTGTATGGAATTCTGGCAGCTGTGTGTGAGTCTGCTCCTTGGAGCAGCGCTACTTGTGCCAGGTCAGTGTGATTCAGGTGCTGCTGGAAATGATTGATTTCCCTGCATTACAAAGCAGTCATATGTTCTCAGAAGGGTGATAGAGTTGTCTCCTTTTCCAATAATTGTCTCTCAATTATTTCTTTGTAGTTAGGAGCAGACATTGAATAACATGACCCTACCTGGAGCATCATTTTTCTTGGCCAAACTGCTGACTCAAAATCTACATTTATTTTGATACTGTGGGGAATTACTTTTTCTAGTTTTCTTTGGCAGACTGAAATATCTGAGGGGAGATGAACCAGCTTATTTGCCTGAGAAACCTGCTTTATTGTAGCACACTAACATCTCCTTTCTTAATGAAAACTGTGATATTTGGAAAGGCTAAAGAGTAATTTTGCTTTTCTTGTTCTCCCAGTGACTGGAAATGGCCATTCAGAGCAGAGCCTTCAATGAGCTTGAATCTTCTCCTGTTTTATAATTCAGTTTTAAAGTATTGTGTGGAAATATCCCCATCCCATCTTAGTGTCTGTTCTACTTTGTACTAATTAAATAAACATTATTTGTGCCAAAACAAGAATTACTATTGCTTCCTTATAGCAGAGCCTATGGGGAGGATCTAGCAGGTACTGGGTCTTCCATCTGTGAATCTGCAATATTTACCATGATATAATTTGGTGACTAGAGTATGAAAGTCTTAGTGTAGCATGGAAGAAATAGAAAGGAAAAGGAAATATGCATGTAGTAAAATTCTCTTCTATCATATGGTATGTGTGAAGGAATCAGAGTTGGTGAAACACACAAAGTATTAAAAATTATTTGAAAGTGCTTTTTGGAACCTTGCTTCTGATTTTCATTAGAGAGCTTTTTTGCAAATAAACTAATGATAAGAATTTTTGGCAGTGTTTAGCTTTTCTCATCTTCCATAATTAACCTAGACTGAGCTGAAATCTTTATAGGCTTTTAGAAGATAATTCACAGAATCTTACCTTGACTGGAAGATTCATATGGTATTAAACACTGGGTTGTTTTTATATTTCTGATTAATTAGCATGTAAATGCACTTGCACACTGTATAAGATACACAGTAGGGTCTGCAAAATTGGTCTTTAAAAATGAGTGCTTTCAGAATTAAACTATGCATTAGAAGTGTCTTTTGGACACACATCATAAAACAACCTGAAATTACAAGGTTATGTACTGGGGGGTTGTTTGGGTTTTTTTTCAGTCCTTGAGGACACAGGATAGATGGTGTTTATTCGGGACAGATTAATTTCACCTCAATTTAACTGCCTACCAAATAGGTATGTGGCTTAAACCAGATGTCTAATTATCTCCTGGAGTCCAGGGAGAAATAGGAGCTATGGATGGTTATTTTTCCTGCTTATCTCAGAAGACTATCTAGGGATCATATGAATTGCCCCTGGAGAGGTTTGCACCTTTCAGTGAGAACAGAGTCTACAGAACTATGTTGGAGTGGGCTTTCAACACAGCTAAATCTAGGTGAGAGATACCCTATTTTTAGAAGGCAGGTACCCAGTGTTGTTTTACTCTGCCTCAGTGTTCACTATCCAGTACTGGTCTTTATTGCCATGTTAGGTAACATCTTACTCAAACTCAGTTCTGAAGACAGACGTATTCATTTCCTCTGACCTTTTCTACAGCATTTGTCACTATTGTGTCTCTGTGTTTCACAAACACAAGTTATTTGTATAGCCACCTTGAGACATACTGAGATACTATTACTCCCAGTTTATAGGCAAACTTCTTTTTTGGCATTTCTTTGGGTTTTGAATATCTGACTTTGCAACCTCAGTGATGTACCTTATATAACTCTTTTTAAATCAAACAAATTAATAAAAAGCCAGGCATGACAATCTGGTGATAATGCAGAGTCATATCTTGCTTTCCCACTCCCTTTCAGAGGTTCTGTGCGTGGCACAGAAACCATTTTGAAAACTGCTGCTTACTGATAGTAACCCTGCAACAGATGCTTGCAGTTTGGTGGGAGAAGTCTAACTCATGCAGCCCAGGTTGATGGTGCCTCTGAAAATCTGAGTAACAGTACCTCGTTTCTCAATTTTATCTGGGTTTTCTGTCATTAATCAACAAACTTCAGGGTAAAAGGTGGTATTCTAGTAAGTGAAAGAGTAAAGTACTGATAACAAAGATAGGAGCACACATCTGATGCCGGACTTTCCTAGCTTCCCATGGAGAAGTCACCAAGCACAGAAGTGAAGGGAGTGACTTCACTTCCAACTTGCAATTGCCCTACTAATTTAGGGACTTTACTGTGTAGTGACTTTGCTCAGCCTGTGAGGGTCAAGTTAAATTACCTCTGAATGATTTCCAGTGCTCCAAAAGAACAAAATTGCAGCCAAAGTTGGACCTTCCTTCCATCTGTAAGAATCTGCAAGTTCTGTATTCTCAAATGTTACCTACTTTGATGTTCTGGCTTTTCCAGATGTATCACAGATATATTCCTGAAGAGGTTGCTGTAAGGGAAGCATAACACTTAGAAAGTTGTTTCTTCAACATGAAGATGTTGTCAGCCTTAGAGATTGTTCTGACTAACCAAAGGAAGTTAAACCTTTTGAACGATCACTTATGTTAAAGGATACAGGTAATAATGGGATTAAGCTATTCCTTTTCACTATGGACAGTCTTTTCCAACATGGGTGGTGATCAGACTCACTTTGAGCTTCTAGCAGCTGAAAAGAGTTCCACTTCTTTATTTCAATTAAAAGACAGTAGTATCTCCTGAGAGGTTTTAGGTCTGGTCTAAAACTTGAAAATATTCATGTTGAGGAAGATACAGTGGAGAACTTTATCCTGAGTGGTGAAAGACATAAGCAACTGTAAACAGACATTTATAATAGGAAATACTAAGTAAATGTTTTGTCAGTGCCTGCAATAGCACTGTTTGTTTGCTAAGAAATCTTTGTAATGTAAAAAGGGAGTCTTCCAGTGCACACAGAGCAAACAAAAATTGTGCTCATGATACTGTTTCTTCAGAACTCTTGCTCAATAAAAAAAAAAAAAAAGGCTGAACTCATGAGTGTATTGAGTAGGAATTTTAACAGGAGTTGCCTGATGGTTCCCAAAATGAAATTATTGTTGTGCTGGGCTACAGTGAAAAGTTACTGTGAGAACTCCTATTGGGGTCAGGGCTTTTCCTTTGGGACTGACTGTAGAGTATATACTGAAAAACCACATTCAATATACTATTCTGCTTGCCATTCTAAGCAAAAGAAGTAGTCCTTTTGGAGACTTTCCTGGTATGGCAAGAAATCATTTATTTGATATACAGCTATTAGTGTGACTTGTATTTTTTTGCAATTTAGAAATGAAGGAAGTGTTTTCTTTCTTCCAAGAGATGTGTGGAATATCTCAGACTGTTTTAAGGAATGAGGGGTTACTGAAATAACTGAGACAATTATTTTTGTATTTGTTAATTTCTGGTTTCAATTTTTCTTTTCTGATTTTAAATTATTGTTCAAAGATCTGTAACTATGGCTTAGGCACTTCACTAGTCTTGATGAAAATATCTTGTTTGATGTTTCCACACCTTGTGATGCTTAGATGTTTCTCTTAAAATTAGGTGTTTTTTAACATTATTCTGCATCATTACCTGAGGTTTCATTAATTGCAAATAGGGGTGAAGAACTGCATGATAAAAAGTGCCTTCATTTCAACTCAAATAATGCTAGTATCTTTAATCTTGATGAGATGGCAGCAATTCTTTTTAAAATAGAAAAGATTGATTTATTAACCTGTTACAACCTTTGACTGTCAGGAAATGGATGAAGTCTTATTCATGATACACAAGAACTCATTTTAAGTCTCCCAAGTCATATTAGTTTCTTTAGAAATGCCCACTGGAAATTAATCTGCTGTGAGCATCATAGATCTTAGTGTTGTTGCATATGCCTGCACATTTAAAAACATTTATCTTTACATCACTCCTAGAAAGCCTGTATTGCTGATGGCCCATTAATCTTGAAATTGAGACAAAGATCGATCTTTTCTGCTGTATCTTTTTTATAATTAAAGGAATCCTTAGCAAGAGCTACAAAACTTTGTATTGTAAGGCTGCATAAACCTGGCTATGGGGTCCATCACTGAGGGAATCAAAAGGAATCAGTTTTGCACCTACCTTTTCTCTGAACTTTGGATAGGGATTGTGAAGTTGCTTGCTTACTTCTGCACTCCTCTTTTTCTGCACTAATGCAGAAATGTTCCTCTCCTCTGAGGACAGAAGAGGCTTGGCATGAAACTCCAACATAATACTCCTACCTCCACCAGCGTGCACTGTAACATGACCCTACCTCTGGAAGATGTACCAAGGTTTACAGTTTGTAAAATGGAGTAGAAAAGTTAGTCAGAATGTAGTTACAATGGACCAGAAAGTGAAGGGTGGGACATCTTTCAAAAAGTGGTGTATCTAAGGATGAGAGGACAACACCTTCATTTTATACTTTCACAGGTCTGGGCAGAATTTGTACACAAGTGTACAACACTTTTGGAGAAAAAGCTGATGATTTTCACTACCCAGATTCACTCCAGATAGTCATACTTCTAACTGGCATAATCACAGCTGATTTGTGTTGCCACAGCTGATTTATGATGCTACCTGTATGCATGCCTGTAAGATGTAGGTAATTATCACAGGAAATCAACTAAAAAAAACCCAAAAAACCAAACAAAAAACCCAAACAAACAAAAAACCCCCACAAAACAAAAAACAAACGCCATAATTGCTGTGGTCTTATATAAGAAGAGAAATATCTTTTGCATACGTGATAGCTTTTTCATTATCTCCTATATACCCATTTTATGTGAACTGATAATTATGAATTACACATGTAGTAATTCTGCTGGTTTACTTACTTTCATATAATTTTATCTACATTTGAATATACAATATTTGAAAATATCTTCTGCCAAACTACAACACAGTTTAGGTTTATTTCTTTTCTGAGTGAAAGCGTTTTGCTGGACTGTGGTGGTTAAATAGAATACCAAGATATAATGTAAAGGACTGCTGTTCAAGACTGTATTTGTAGTCTCAAGTGGCTGATATGAGTTGCTTTGAAGTAGCTGAGGTACCAGTGATGGAGAATTAAGGTACTTGAAGGATGCTGTCCTCTGCTTTAAGAACAGAGGACAAAATTCTGCTACATGTTGATGCTCATAGGCCAGAGGAAAATATTTGCCTTTCTCAGAGTGGGCAGAGAGGTATGTCCTGGAGGAAGGTAATTGTTGAAATGTATTTACTGGTGGGTGGAATACTGAAGCATGTATTTCTGCAATACTCTGTTTTGCAGAGTAGTGAGCTCTCTCTAGAAAATGCAAGCAAATAATTATGTACATGGATTTAAACTTTGTGAAAAATCAGCACTTATCCATTATGAGGCTGCAGTAGTAGCATGTTTCCTTGAAGAGCTCCCCTACAAAGCTTTCCCATGGCATGGTATCCTTTCTTCTTGAAGCTCCCTATAGGCATTCTCTGCCCTGGCACTTCTGTAGGCAAAATCAATGATTTCTGATTTCCCCACCCCACAGTACTTTCCTGTAAGATGTCCCTCCCTCTCTCCATCTTGCTCCTTTTTAAGTCACTTTTGCCAGTGTTATATCACTCTCTCCTTTTTAATAATGATTTTTAAACACTGGTCATGAATCAACATGGTACCTTAGATGTTTAAATATTTTAGACTTCAGAGCTCTTGTAACTAAGCTTGCATGGCCTAAGAAGTTACCTCTCAGATTCTGTCTGACACACTCCCCTGCTGAGCTCTGGCACTGTGACAGGCTGAGCTTTGCAGTCAGGCAGTGCTGGACTGACCCATCTGTAAACTCCCTGTACACATACCATGATGTATGGAGTAGTGATGATGCATCTTTCTCACGTATCAGTTGATTTTAACATCATCACTCCTCTCATATTATTGAATGTTAGACTAGGAGTTTTAACTCAGATTGTTAAACGTTGTCATTTAATCTTGTATGGGTTCTCAAATGATTTTCTGAATTAAGAAAAATTCTGAAAATGTTTTGGAAATCTGTATTTCATCAATCACTTATTTTTGCTTTTCAGCTTTCCTTGTAAGGCTATTTAGAACAGCTGGGTGGATTTCTGTCTTCATGCAAATGACCACCATAATTAAAGTTGAGTAAAGGGCATATCTTTGACTTCTGTTTTTCAAATTTCTTTCAAAGCCGTTGAGTACAGGATGAAAATATGATTTTGCATTTTAATGGTTTCAAGATTTCATTTGCTATATAACTTCTGTAAAAAAAGTCAGCATTAGCCTACTCAAGTGCATTCACCTTTTCATACAGATGAATTCAATTTCTTGTATTACAGTAGATAGATTGCATAAACGCTTATTACCTAAACAAGCAAGTAGTAACATTAATTAAATGTTGCAGAACTATGGGATTTTGTCAACTAAAGTGAGAGAGGTCTTATAATAGCACACCCTCTTTGAGTAACAAACTGGCCAGTTATGTCTGTCAGTGTTCTTCCACTTGTTGCTCATTCACAGAAGGGTGCCACCCTTTTATTGCAGCTTTTGTTTATGTATTTTCTTTTTAGATCTCAAATCATTGTGATAGTTCCAAAATTAGCTAGTCAAACAAGTGCTCTTTAGTATGGGCCTCAATGCTAACAAGTAATGATTCGTGTCCTGCTTCAGAATTGGGGTCAAAATCCATAATAATGTAGGATACTTTTTTTTTTTATGCCCATCTTCAGTGATCGTTCAGGCTGATTTGTTTGTGCTCAGATTGTGTGCCAAGAGGTTGCGTGGCCTCCCAACTATATGTGCTTGTGGTCACTTTTAGTATTGGCAGAGAAAGTCAATGCTTGTTGCCTACAGATGTACCCTTAGGAGTCAGTGGGGCAAGAGCCACTGTATCCATCAGAAATAGTCAATAGATTTTAGAGGGCTACTCAGAAGCAGTTCCATCAGGTACAGCTTGTACTTCTTCCTTGTCTTTACTCAGGGGTATATAATTCAAGAGCTGGAGCATAGCATCAGTGGTGACAGGGCTGGATTTTCAAAGCTGAATGGATTGCTGCCATTATATAAAAGCTTTATGTAGCAACTTTCTTAAATCAGGTGGGGTATTGATTGCTTTTCTGACAGGGCTAATTGAATCTGATAACTCAACAAAGCAAGCAAATTTTTGCTTCCCTTAAGAACTATATTATCTAAAAGACACATTAGATGAATGCAGCAATCAACAGTTTAGTCAATAGTTCCAAGAAAGGAGATTGTCCTTAAAAGATTTTAAATACGAAGTTTACGTTTCTGTGCAAAAACAGGGTATGTTAGGTAAAAATAAAAATAGATGTTTTCCTCTTCTTTTTCCTTAACTGTAACTTCCTTAATATGTTTCAAAAATAGCCTATGCTTACTAACATTTACAGAAGGCTCATGTGGAAATTCATGTGAAGTCGGGACTCCTGATTTGGCAATTGCACTTTACACCTGTGCTTAAAGCTAAGAATATTTCTGAATGCTCTACTGGATATGACCGGAAAAAAAATTGGTGTAGAGTAGATGTTATATCTGATTTGAAAATATGTCACCTCTCCAAACTCCTGAAGGAATTTTGGGCTCCAATGTATTAATAAAGTAAGAAGTCCTTAATGTAGAACTGAGCACTGAATCCTCTGAGTAGCTTCCTGGGCTCTTCAGTAATCCATGAGGGGATTTATGAAATCACCAGGACATGTGGAAAATTTGAAACACCAACAAGGAATATTGACCCCTGGGATGGCAAAACCCTTTGGCACTGAGAGACATTCTCACATCGTTATAGCTATTGAACAGAAGGGTGTGGACATTCACATCAGGGCTCTGGTTATGAAGTTATGTGATAACATCAGTACTTATATTAACCTGAAGAATGAACAGTTGGATGTAGTTGGGTTCAGATTGATATGAAACAGGGTGATCAAATGTTTCCAGTTTTATTTAACTTTTCTGTGGATCCCCTACTGTGTAAGTTGGAGGAGGAAGGATGTGGGTTCTAACACAGAAATCTTGAAAAATATACCAACTAGGATCTTTGCAGACAACATGATTCTATTAAGTAGACTATGGAAGAAAAGCAGGAAAAAAAATGGAAATCGTGGAGGTCTTCTGTGAACTAACTGGCTTCAAGACACAAGAGGAAAAGTTCTGTGGCTTTTACATCAAGTCCACTGAAAAATAATATGATCAATTACTATCCCATACGGGCAGTTAACAGCACCCCCTTCAGTATGATTGAACCTGGTAGTCCTGAAAAGTAGCTAGGATAATAGCATGGGTTGGAATATCAAAACCAGAACTACTTGGAAATGTAAAGAGATGGTTACAGTAGTTTAGCAAGGCTTCATTCAAGTGATTTTTGTAAAGGTGACATCTTGAAAGGATATATTATTCTGCAGTTGTTTTGCCTGGCAGACAAAGCAGATGTGAAAACTGTGTACCTGGAAACTTCTGACTTGGTAATTTTAGATGTTGTCAAGGAAAGTTTACATCTATTACATCTAAGTTTCTGTCATGTCATAGTTCAGCATAAGAGATGGAGGTTTAGATATTACCAGACTTTCAGGACTGATCCTTAGTGTAGAGGGTTGAAGACTGCACAGAATTGCAGTCTTTAGATGAGACAAAGGGAGCAGTCATTGAGCAGAATGGCATTGAGAAAGTTTCAAAGACTGTGAATTGAAGCAGAATGTGAAAAAGATAAAACTACATCTATCTGAAAGCCAACAGCAGTCATGGTAATGTCAGAGGAATTATGTGGTGAGAAACCAGGCTTAGAATGGGAGATACCTCTTCCAAAGGAAATTTTTGAGACCTTGTAACTGGTGGAAACAAGAATTCATAATTTGGACCTACCTGGTGTCCCAGGGCAGTGGAATTTTCAGTTGTGAGAAGGATAATATCAGTAACAGCTGGATTGAATGTTAGAGACGTTCCCCTTAGAATGTTCATTACACCAGAACAGCTGAGAGCTAATGTCTACCCAACTAGAGAATTTCTGGTTAAGGACAGGAAAGAGATTCAAACTAGATCATGTAGATACTGCCAGGTGGAGAATGAGACCTGTGCACATATTTCATGTTGCCCTGTGGTGCAAGATGCTAGGATTAAAGATACATAACCAACTATGTACCAACTATTTTTGGGGAGCTAAGCTTAACCCAAAAACAACAAAGGTAACAATCTAGGAAGCAGTGTTAAAAGATTAATAAAATGAACTATATAAATCAGATCTAGTATTTGTTAAGGAAAATCAGGCTTTTGAGGTAGTCATGACAGTTAAATGAAAGAGTAAATGTTCAGCATTGAGAAGAGGACAGTGAGGGAAGATCTCATTGTGATCTTCAACATCCTCACAACAGGAACTGGAGTGGCAGATACCAATCTCTTTACTCTCCTGACCAATGGCAGGACTTGAGGAAACAGCATGTAGCTGAATCAGGGGAGGTTTAAATTGGATATCAGGAAAAGGTTTTCACATAAAGGGTGGCTGAGCACTGGAACAGGTTCCTCAGGGAAGTGGTCATGGCGGCAAGCCTGTCTGAGTTCAAGAAGTGTTAAGATGAATTGTACATAAACATCCTTTTTATCTATTGAATTAAGAGTGACACTGTGGATGCTTGGCTGCTGCAAGTCAATTATCTATTTTTATAAGGTTACACTTAGGAGAGTGTTGTTTGTATGTAAGGACAACAGTGGACTCAGAATCATGATGTGTCATCCATCCTGCCAAAAGACAACAATTGCTGATCTTTAATTGTATGGATGAACTGTCTTTACTTAACCTAGAAAAACAACATTTATATATATATAAACATAAATATATGTAAACCCATGTCTGTGACTTTTTTATAAGATATATATAACTTTATATATAATTGTTATATTTTTAGGACCTGGTGGAATTTTGCTTTCTTCTACCAACACAGATCGACAGATAAACATTGATAATGTTCTTGCTGCCAGCTAACAAAGGAGGAGATGATGGTTGAGGTGGGTTGGCGAGTTACCTTGATGGCTGTGGGTGGGGGGAAGGGACACTTGTTTTTTTTTTGGCTATAAGGAGAGAGAGACGTCTCCTTCGGAGTGAGCCTCTGCCCCTGCAAGTTGGTCTCCTTCCTTCTTCACTCTCTCCACCTCCTGGGTTTTTGAGTTCCCAGTGCTTCAGAGAGCGAACCATTCACTACCCGGGGTTTGCTGCAGGTTTCCTGACAGAATCGACTGCCACTGTCCAGGGGGCAGGGAGGGCAGTCCTTTACCATCCCCAACTTACCAGCCTGGTGAGTTTTCCTTCCTGTAGCCAAGGACTAGGAGAGAGTTTTGTCCATGGAAAAGGATCCCAGCTCCTCCCTCTCTGTGCAATGCCCCATCAATCCCTCATGGTCCATTCCAGAGGGACACATGCACTGAATCGCCTGTGCCCCTGGGGGCAGCCCCGCACTGGCTGGGGAGCGACATCACCACCTGCTGTCCGTAAATACTACTGCGCCCAACGGGAGCAGAGACTGCATTGTGTTCAGAGTGGTTAATTACAAATTGGTCATTCAGTTCTGGTTTCTTTGCTTCTCTCAAATAGGTATACATCTATATTGTAGTTAAGAACTGTTATCCTTTCTGTTATCATATTTTAATTAAAGTTTGTTCTAAATTTAAAGGAGGTTTTCTTTTCTTCTTGAGTGTCTAGTATAATAAATTTCTTAAATTCCTCTAAACAAAGACGATTTTTTAAATAACATTATATACAACTTTATATACAACATTGTGGACAACTTTATATGAAACTTTTATATAACTTTTTATATAACAATATAACTTTTTTATACCTGTATATGTAATATTGTGAGCAACATCGTATGCAACATCATGTGACATATATAAACTTTTTAAAATAACTTTATGTATGACTTAATGTATGACTTTATGTATAACCATACATATAACTTTATATATGACTTTTATATGACTTAACTTTTTATATAACTTTTAAAAATAACTTTATATATGAATTATATAAATTTCAAACTTTATAAAGAACTTTTTATATAACTTGTTA
>VXAU01000572.1:380509-403751 GCA_013399695.1 Formicarius rufipectus | reverse complement strand
ATATATAAAAGTTTATATGGACCTATATATAGAACTTTATAGATAATATATATATAACTTTTATATACATCACATTTATATATAAACTTTATGTATTATCTTATATATAACTTCATATAGAACTTCATGTATGTATCTATAACTTCATATATATATCACTTTATGAATAACTTTTTACCTTTATATACAACTTTATATAAACCTATATATACAACTTTATATATAACCTCTATATATAAATTCAATAAAGAGCCTGCAAGAAGGAGTTGTTTCTGTCTTGCATAATGGATCCCTCACACTCTTTGTTCTAGCCGTGCTCACAAGTCCCCTTTTGAACCTTATGGGGTCACCATTGTTGAATCTGTCCCTGCCACAGGAGCAATGTGGTCCCCTCAGCTAAAGGGCATGCTTCAGGTTCAACCTCTCTGCCTGGGTTATATGCTAACTAGGGACAGAGTTTTTCTCCCTGTAAGGGAAGCACAATTTGATATGCCTGTCATTGTTGCCTTTGGCAGCCTACTATGTTAAAAAAAAAAGTTTCTGCTCTGGGTTCAGCTAGTTTGAAGACTTGGTAACTAATTCTTGTTCTTGCAGGCTACTGTAAAACAATGTAATAAGTGTATTTGCAAAGGGATCCACAGGGCTTTAGCTACACAGTGGCTGCTAATTTCAGCAGAATAGTCAAGATCTTACTCTCTTACTGTACTGTGTCTTGGTTACGATACATTTAGCAACACTGACCTTTTTATTTTTTTTAGACTCCTGCATTACGTATTTACTTTTTATAAGATCTTGTTGCCTTTCCTGTGAATGCATCCAAAGAATAAAGTTGGAACATCAGTTTACTTAATAAGGTACTTCTTGAATAAACATTAATAAACACTCTTGAAGCACTAAAGATTACTTTCCTTTCAAATTGGTGTAAGTTGTTTCAAAGGGAATTTCTGTGTTTGAGGTTTAGTCCTTTCTCATGGTTGTGGAGCCTAAAACAAGACTTACTTGAGCTCTTTCACCAACAGTGCATGGGGAAGACGTTAAAGTACTTGACTNCTGGGAGAATGTTATCTGAGATTCATTTTGAGTGGAGTCACTGCCCTTTTCTTTCACTCTATCCCCTCCTTTCCATAAATCTAGAATGCTGTAATGTTAGAATGATGCAGGAAAAACACTCTGTTAGCTGACCACATACAGGGGAAAATGACATAGCAGCTCACATCATCAGGAATGGAAATGTCAGGTTGTTAAGAATAAGCTTATTGTATATATATATATATAAAAGTTAATTTATGGTATCATGCATAGCCAATTGTTGTATTGTGTTAGCTTGAGGATATGATCATTATGCTGCACTCCATGGCATAATATGATTTTCTTAAAGGCCCTTGGCAGTGTTCATTGAGACCTTGGAATGGGTAATATTTANTCCCTGTAAGGGAAGCACAATTTGATATGCCTGTCATTGTTGCCTTTGGCAGCCTACTATGTTAAAAAAAAAAGTTTCTGCTCTGGGTTCAGCTAGTTTGAAGACTTGGTAACTAATTCTTGTTCTTGCGGGCTACTGTAAAACAATGTAATAAGTGTAGTTGCAAAGGGATCCACGGGGCTTTAGCTACACAGTGGCTGCTAATTTCAGCAGAATAGTCAAGATCTTACTCTCTTACTGTACTGTGTCTTGGTTACGATACATTTAGCAACACTGACCTTTTTATTTTTTTTTAGACTCCTGCATTACGTATTTACTTTTTATAAGAACTTGTTGCCTTTCCTGTGAATGCATCCGAAGAATAAAGTTGGAACATCAGTTTGCTTAATAAGGTACTTCTTGAATAAACATTAATAAACACTCTTGAAGCACTAAAGATTACTTTCCTTTCAAATTGGTGTAAGTTGTTTCAAAGGGAATTTCTGTGTTTGAGGTTTAGTCCTTTCTCATGGTTGTGGAGCCTAAAACAAGACTTACTTGAGCTCTTTCACCAACAGTGCATGGGGAAGACGTTAAAGTACTTGACTGTGCCCTCATTTGCATGTTTAGCTACTTTTGCACAGGAAGAAAAATAATAAAGAAATTACCTAGTGCTACAGAACATAGCCTGTGTCTGATTTAGTGCTTCTATTACCATTGTGATTCATAGCTAATTCATACAAATGAAATTAGGTTATATATTACTATTAGGAGATTAACATTTCATGAATTTAATAAATGCTCTCATGGTTACTTTGAAGTCTAATTCCCTGGCCTAAAATGTCACAGATGTCTGCTTGTTTTAGGTAAACCAATTTAATTCAGTTCTGGGAGAATGTTATCTGAGATTCATTTTGAGTGGAGTCACTGCCCTTTTCTTTCACTCTATCCCCTCCTTTCCATAAATCTAGAATGCTGTAATGTTAGAATGATGCAGGAAAAACACTCTGTTAGCTGACCACATACAGGGGAAAATGACATAGCAGCTCACATCATCAGGAATGGAAATGTCAGGTTGTTAAGAATAAGCTTATTGTATATATATATATATAAAAGTTAATTTATGGTATCATGCATAGCCAATTGTTGTATTGTGTTAGCTTGAGGATATGATCATTATGCTGCACTCCATGGCATAATATGATTTTCTTAAAGGCCCTTGGCAGTGTTCATTGAGACCTTGGAATGGGTAATATTTAGTTGTGGTAAATAGAAACACTTATTTTCTCTCCATCTCAGATTCAAATTTACTGATTTTTATGGATGAAATAATGTCTTGCTGCATTTGAGTATAAATCTCCTTCTGAAACTGATGCAGGAAGAAAAAAGAATGAGCAAATGTTGCAGAATCATTCTGAACTAAGATTCACTCTGCATCCCCACCTTACAGCCTCCCCTTAGAAATTCTGCACATTGACATTTTAGTTATGGGGTTTTGTGTTGGTGTTTTTTTCTCCTTCCCCTTTCTACAGCAGGGAGCAGTGGAAACCAGGAGGAGGGAGAGGATCTCTTCTCAAGCCCCTGGTACCTGGAGTGCCTGTTAAGGGTCTGGGAGAGTGGGTTAAATCCTGATCCGGTCAAAAAGATGGGGCTGGGCTGGAGCTGAATGTAGATAAGTCTCTAACTGATGAACTGTTACTTAAAAGAATTCTCGATCAATTATGGGATTTAGATTTTAAAAATAGCTTAGCTCTCACTTGTTACTCAAAATAAACAGCTTGAATATCAAACTTCAGGAAATAGCTAGTGGAGCTCTGAAGGGAATCCAAAGCTCTGAAGAAAATTGACCATATTTAAACTGCTTATTGTGGTTGAGCCAAAGACCTGGCCAAGCCCCAGTAGGCTTAGAAAATATTAGTTATGGGTGATCGTGCAAAGTCACAGTCCAGCTCTTTTGCTTTGCAGTGACTGAGGACAGCCCTGCACTGCTGGGTCTCAGAGCTTTTCGCTGCTCCCCAGCTCCAGAGCTTGTCACTCTGTGCCTTGCTGCCCCTTGCTCTGCTTCCCTCGGGGCACTGGGAGGAGAAGAAGAATCAGGCCCTAAAACAGGCTGCCCTGACTGGGAGATTACAAAAACATGTTTGTTTTCCTTCTGGTCTGTATTTACAAATGATCTCTTGGAGCTATTAAAAAAGAGAGAGCACTTTCATCATTTGAAAGGAAGAGATTTCAATAGCAATTCCTTTCTCAGACTTTTTTCTTTAAGGTGGTGTACATTTCCCTTATCTGCAGTTTTTCATGATTCCATGGAATTTGTATTAAATTTCAGAAATGCCTTTCCAAGTGGATATCCATCTCTAAATGATCTTTGAGCTATTACCTCATTCACTCTCAAAATCTACTCCCTGAATCATCTCTATTACAGTGCTTAAAAGACATATAGGCTGCTTTGTTAATTGGCAGTTGGGGATCACTTATCATTATTGATTTACTTTTAAATTACCCTGGGATGAGACACAATAAACCTGAGCATGTAACTCACTTTCATAATGGTATTTATCCTCATGTCCATAGATTCATATCTGCAGTTTGCCTAAAATCACCAATTTGTTTTTGTTCTGAAACAACCATCTGACACAAAGGCAGTGCTCTTCTGATTTTTTTCAAGAGCAAATTCAATTGTGCCCTGATGCTCCTTAGGGAAACAAATTCTAAGGAAGAGATTTCATATTCATCTGAGGCTTAGTTTACATTATTTTGAACTGAACTGCCAAAAAGAAACTTCAGATTTTAAGGTGTTTGGGGTTTTTTTGTTTTGTTGTTTGTTTTTTTTTGGTTTATTTGTTTGGTTTTTTCTTTGACCTACAGTTCTGTCTGAAATGAAAATGTGTTCCAAAATGGGAAGGTTCCTGCTAAACTGTCACAGGCCTTCATGTTTACTTGTAGTGTTTTTCATGGGCTGGGGGTTTTTTGATTTATTATTTTTATTAAGGATGTCTTTTAAAAAAAATGACACTTTCCATATATTAGTTGGAGAAGGTAACTTGAATATATTCATCCAAAGGTAGTTTAGAAAATTTAAGAGCTGTAAACTTTGTCTTAGATAACATTACACGAATTTTAAAAAATGCTGATAAATTTTTTTCTGATTGAGCCGATGGCATAATCTGAACAGGACTTGACCATGGTGCAAGCTTGTGTGCTGACCTGTGTGTCTAAAGACCTTAATGGGAAGATTTTTGCAAGGTTCAACAAAAAAAATTCAAGAAATAAGGGAAGTTTGTGGAGAAAAATCTCACTCTTCCAAAAATACTCATCTAGAATAATCTTAGAGAAGCAAAATTGCTAACAGGCAACTTCAGCTTGTGATCAGTCTTGTGACCCCACAGCTCTGTGCCACCACCATGGGTGCAGTGCTCCCTGATGCTCATGCACTTGCTGCCTGAGAGCCCAGAAAACTCCAAGAGTCCATGCATTTATGAATCCATGATGATTTAAAGCCTGATTTTTTTCAGTTTAATGTCATGTTTATCACTCATTTTATTAGGATAAAAGACATCTCAGCTTTAACTTTAGGCTGTCAGTGCATTTAAAGCCTGTGGGCCTTTGGGAGCTCCTATAAAACACATATTAGTAAAGGAATAAAAAAGAAAAATTTCACATATCCTCAGAAACCTTAACATTTGGGCTCTGTATTAGAACTTTCAGGAGCCTTAGAACCATACACTGTAAACTTGCACTTCCCAAAAGACAGTCTTTCCAGTAGGAAGCGTAAGTGGCCTCAAATTGCAGACCAGGTAATTCTTCTTTACTGCTGTATGAATGCACTGTAAATCACTCTGGCTTCTGCTGGAGATCCAGTTAATTGATTGTTACTTTCTAGAACTTACAGATAGGTTATTTCTTGAAGAAATTTTCTTGATTTAACACTTTTTATGATTGAGTCTTGATTATTTGCCAAGGTTAGAACCATGATTTAATTCTAAATTTGCTGACAACTTTTTATTTTTTCTTAATTCAAGTTAGAAATAATTTAACTGTGGTAGCATTTTCAAATGTTTATTGTATGGTGGGTTTTTGGTTGTAATTTGGTTTCAATTATTTCAGTAACATTTATGCAAAGAGGTAAAATCAGATTTCTTTCAGTAAGAAATGTGGGTCTTAAATCCTCTACGACTGCATCTACTTTGTTAGTTCTTGATTTGTAAGCCTCAGGATATTGTAATTGCTAGGATTATATTGATTTTAAGTTGGACATTTTAGCCATATGTGTAAAGATTCCATCATACTTTTTCAGCTGAGCTAGAGTGTATGGAAGGGAAAACAAGTACTACCTGGTGATGTGGCTGTACAGCAGATTGGTACAGGCCACACTTGACAGCAGGTGAAAGCAGTCCCTCTGCCTCAGTTCCTTCTGCCTCTGTTTGGAACCAGTTTTGATCTTATTAATTCATTTCCACCCATCCTACTTATTTACCATTAAATAAGGGCATCAGAGTAGCAACACTATCCCAGTGGCTGGAATTGTGTATATTCACATTTTAAAAAAAATAGTCTTGTGATGTTATTTTGCTTTCGGTAGGACAAGTGTGGTTTAACAGCTGGCTTCTGTTTCAAAAACAATATGGAATGGTAGAAAGGAGCCACTAAGCAGGCTGATGGAGAAAAACCTCCTTTTATTGTAATGTGCAATAGATGAACTGAATAAATATCCCTCACTTAATTTTGTTCCTGCTGTTGATAAGGGAACCTTTGTGGGGAAGGGCCAGACTTGTGTAGCGTTTGGGGCAGAGCCTTTGTGCTCATTCATGGGAGGGGCTGAACAGTGTGAGGAGAGGCCTCAGCTCTCTGCCAGCAGTAGTACTGGGTCTGAATGCAGCTTGAGTTTTGTACCTCACCATTAACTTCCGTAGCTGTTGCAACTCCACTGGCCTCTGATAGGCTTGCTTTGCACAAATCACATTGCAGCTGTGGACAGACTGATGGTTTGGAAGGGGCTTGCTTCATTTTGTGCTTGAGATTTGGAAAGGCTTTTCCTCAAGAGATGGTAGATATGACACGACAACCTAACTTTTCTTACATATCTCTTGGATTTTAATAAGAGTTTCAGATGGATAAAAATGGCATCTAAAAGCTCCCAAGGTCCTTGCTTCTATGCCTTGTCTGTTTCAGGGGAATATAAATATAAAAACCAACACCATGAAGTAGTTCAAGCTGCTTAGTGGTGAAGGTTAATAGAGATGATGTGGACCATGACTGTGATCTTGCTGTGTTTGTTCTTTGTTTCTGTGTAAGTACATATTTAGTTTCAGCTACAGCACTGAAGAAATAACTTTCCAGTATTAAATAGCTCTTGCATTTCGAGATTTTGATATTGCTTTAATTCTGCCTCCTTCAGTAGTAGTAGTAATTTGTTTTCATGACTCTTCAGATCTGTTGTTCTGCTCCATTGGCAGGATGCTAAGACTCTTACTCAAAAGTGAGAAACAAATTGCATGTTCCACTGATTTTAATAAAAACATGTTTAATCTATTCCAGGAGAGAAGATGCCTATCTTCTAGAAAGTACTCACTTTCTGTTTGTAATTGATTTGGAGTTCTTGTTTGAATGAAATTAGAGATTGCTGTCTGCTTTTTTTGGAAAGAATATCTACTTTTTCAAGGTAAGCTTAGTATTATTGAATATTTAAAGATATATTTAATCTTTCACCTGGCAAGGGATTTTTTCCTTTTGACCAGAAATCCAGAAATCTTCAGAAAATCTGCTGCAAGAACTGGGAAGGAGAAAACAAAATAATCTTAAAAAACAATTATTTTTCTGGAGCATGTTTGAGCCTACAGTTTATTCTGTCTCAGAGATTTAACAGTTTAGGAAGCTTTTTCATTAAGGAGCACCCAGACACTTTAATTTTTTCCTAAAGCTGCAGAACTGTTGGAAGAAAGGTTTGTATCCATGACTGATCTGCAGTGCTGTTTAGTAGTTATATGCCTCTGCTAAGTGTGCATGGTTCAAGGTGGGGTTACTCCCTGATTAAAAAGAAATTCAAGCACTGTGACTGAATATTTGTCTGCAGTTTCTTTACATGTTACTTAAGATCAACTGGTTCAAAAAAACCCCCATGACATCTGCAATACTTGGTTTTTGCAATAGGGCATGTTTATAAATGTACTAGTTTTTCTAACTCCTCAAAACATTCTAGCCTTTACCACTCTTCTTTGGCAGCTTCTTACTCTCCTTTCTTCAAAAATTAGCTGTGTGAATGTTTTATTACTTGCTTCTTTCTGCGTTAAAAATAATACTTGAAGCATTACCTATTCTGTCATCTTTTAGTTGGCATTCAATCTGTTGTTTCCTAGTGACTGCAAGTCAGTCACCTCCCTTTATATTTTTCCTTTACAGCCAGGTCAGTATCTCAGTTTTTATCTGGTTTGAGTGGGCTCAGATGATGGTTGTTAGGACTGAGAAACCATGGACTCTTGGAAGAGTGTTTTTGACTGTTGTTTTGCCACCTCATATGTATTTTATTTTTTTTTTTTGGTACAGTATCTTGGCTGCTGATGGCATCTTCCTGTGACAGCTAACACTTCAGAATATGTACTGGAGGTAGTGGTGGAGGATTTTCTGCACAGTTGTTATGTTCACGGGCTGTTTACTATGCCTGACAGTGTCTGTGCACTGCCTGGGCACTGTGTTTCACAGCATGCTTCTGGTTGCCCTGTATATGCAGGCTGCCATGGACCTCACCTGGCTGAGGCATCTCCTTCATGCAACAATCAGCACGCTCAGGTCCTGCCTATTTCCAGGTTATTTTCCTTGGTTCTGGGATCACCCCACTGTGCCTGGCTCAGGTTCAGGGGCTCAGAGGGGTGTTTCTAATCCGGGTCATACTCTAGGTCAGAGGTGTGAGGATGTGTGCCTGGGACCGAGGAACTCCCCTGGGCTCTCACGTGGCAGAGCCCAGACATACCAAATCTAACACTGCAGCTCTTCTTTCCAAGCCTTATATTGGGGTCTCAGACACTTTCTTCTTAGTTTCCTCTCAGCAGTTGTCTTCCCTCATGTGTCCATCGTGATGTATTAAATTGGTTAATTAACTTACCCACTGAGCATGAACTCAAACTCCTGCAGCTGACAGAATTAGGCATCCTTTAGATGCGATGCAATTTTAAATGCCGCCTATGATTTTTTTCCTTCTTACAGTGACAGACTTACATTGCGTAGCCCTTGTTAGACTTCTGATGAACTGTGTGTCTTTTAGTCTACTGTCTAGCTGCTTATCAGTCATATTCTCAATTTCCCTACTGCTTCTGTGGCGCAGCTAGAATGACTAGGTGTAATATTTTTTTCAAGTCTGTAGCACGTTGCCTTTAAGTGGCTAAGCAAAAATGGCTTAGAAATCTTAAGAGATTTTTTACAGAATTCTTATTATAAAGGACCCTACGTAATCATTGGTTCATTCAGTTAATTTTTAACAAATATGAAATATTAATACCTCTCTTAAGGGAACTGAGAACAATTTATAGGTGTGGAACAATTCAAAAGAAATCTTCACTCTTGCCTTTTTTGCTGTTTTGAGATGAAGAGCCTGGGAGAGAAGTATTTTTTTTTTTTGCTGTGATACCTAAAATTGTGCCAGAAAAGAAACCCAAAACAATCCACCTGAGAGACAAAGATAAACAGAAACACTAAGTTATTTTTCAATACATATATCTATACATACACGCTAGGGTCTGTGCATGATATATAAATGCCATATATATGTATCTATGTCATAGTTATCTTGAAATACTCTGTGTTGAGAAAACCTATTTTATTCTATAAAGTGAGTACAGGCATCCATGCACATCTGAAGTATTTTTCTGGGGAGGCATGTGTGGCCCTGTGGCACGAAGTGCCCTGACCTCAGTGCAGGCCAGTCCCTCTGGCTGGGTAAGAAGGGCAGGCATCTTCTGGGCTGGGTGCTGGAGGCCTCAGCATATTGGTTTGTTGCTGGCCTGAGAAGACTGCATGTTTTAAACTATCTCTCATAGTATACAGATAAGTCTTTCCCCCTTTCTTAACCTTAAATTGTTTTATTCATTCACGTTGTTTTGATGTGCTTTGGTGGATTTTCTAGAGATTATTCTTTTGTATTCTAAACTTTTCTTTCTTCATAGTCCTAAGCTTGTCAAAGATGAGTCATGTGCAGACCTCTTATTTCTGTGGCTTCTTGTTTTTCCAGTTTAGAGAATGCCAGCTGAACTTCTTTTTGTCTTGCTTTCAAAATACTTTTTTTTTTTCCTGAAGGAACTGAGATAAAAGTTAAAATAACATACATACTCTCTGACACCCAGGAACAATAATAATACAGCAAACTCAAGGAGCTTTAGAAATGTATGGATTCCTGAGTACTCAGACTTTTCATTGTTTTACTCCCGTCAAAAGTAAATGTACAAGCTATAAACCAAAAATTGCAGAAAGACTATCCATATTAACATAAATTAGAAAAGCAGTGAACTATGGGTAATTATGAATAGCCGTCTGAAATTCTGCTATTCTGAAAGAGATGTGAATGTATAACAACTCTAATTTATTAGTGAACAGAAGAACCTAAGCTATTTTGAAATTATTTTATATCCTGCAGTAATGAAACCATTGGACCTAAGACCTCTTTTGCAAATGAACCCATTTGCTTCATTACATTGGCTGTGCAAAATTCTGTTGCTAGGACACAACACTACCAGATCTTCAACTTATTTCCTTCAGAACTGATATTTTAACATATCCGACTATGATTCTGTTGCAAAGATGTGCTTAGATGGCTCCAGTGTCTGTGCAGAGCACAGTGCTTCCTACTGGATCTCTAAGTTAATGCTTGCTTGAATGTACAAAAGAGCAGAAGGAACCTTTCTCCCTCCCTTATCATGAAATGTCATAGGATCACAAAATTTTTTTGGGTTGGAATGGATCTTAAAGATCATGTAGTCCCAACGCCTCTGCCATGGGGAGCAACAGCTTCCCCTAGGCCAGGCTGATCAAAGCTCCATCCAACCTGGCCTTGAACACTGCCAAGGACAGGGATTCCACAACATCCCCTGGCAACATGTTGCAGGCTCTTAACCACCCTCACAGTAAGGAATTTCTTCCTAATATGTTATCCAAATCTACTACTTCTTCATTTAAAAGCATTATCCCTATCACTACATACCCTTGTAAAATGTGCCTCTCCAACCTCCTTGTAGGCTCCCTTTATAAGGTCACCATGAAGCCTTCTCTTCTCTAGGCTGAACAAACCCAACCCTCTCATCTAGGTTTCATAGGAAAAGTTCTCCAGCCCTCTGGTCTTTATTTTGTCCCTCTGAGCTCCTCTGGTTTTGCTCTAGCAGGTCCAGGTCCTTATGGTGGGGGTCCCAGATAAGGTCCTGCTACAATTTCACTTGCTTTGCTTGTAACTCTGTACAAGGATATGAATGAAGGACAGAATTAGCTGGAAAACTTTTTACTGAAAAACTGTGGGGAAAAAAAAAATTAGTAGACATTGGTCCCAAAATATGTTTGGCTTTTCTCAAGTGTTAATACTGGTAGGTGTGCTGGGGAGGTGAAATTACAAGTAAGGAAAAGCTAGGATGCAAGTGTTTAGATACTTTTTTTTCTATAGGTGAGAATGTAATCCTAGAACATGTCATAAACAATTTACTGAGAGGAAAATTAAACACTTAAAAAAAAAAAAGTCTAAGTAGACAAAATTCTTACATGAAAACTTGGATGAAACGGCCTATTTTTGGGGCTTCATCCTAATGCACTGCTGGAAGCCAGGCAGAACTTTTTACTTGGCCTGATATGGCTGCTTAGTGTACTTACAACTAAAACCTTTTTAAGTGTCTAGCTCCCAGGACAATAGATTCCCAGATGCAATCTTGTTCATCATAGTGAAAAGTAATCTTAATTTTTTTCTTTTGAATGCCTGAATAGTAAGTCTTCTTTATAAGAGTGGTGTTGGGAGGCATGAGCATACAGCTCCAAACACTTATGGGCAGGCTTTAATTCAGACACAGCTTGTCCAACCCCCAGGGTTCCCTGCTGATCAGAAATGGGGAGCAGAGAAACGGTGAAAGTTCAGGATAAGATGTGTATTTCAGGCTGCTGGAGAGAGGTGTCACTGATTGATACTATGTTTTCACATGGGGCATGGGTAGCTTAGAAGCCCTCTAAGAGAACAAAACTGAAAGGAAACTTTATTGAGTGGGAGGATGAATTCAGCTGCCATGTGGAGGTGATCCCACTGTTCGAGCTGCCTTCTGGAGGCAGTTCTGTGTGCCAGCTCTACACACCACGGGTACTGCAGTTAAGGGCAATCAGCAGAGCAGACTTCTGCTCATGCACAATGTGTATCTAAGCAGAAGTGGTTTAGGCAGAGTCCCTTGCATGGGCTGACTTTCCCAGCTTGGTGTTCACTCTTCAGTGGAATGACACACCCTTGCGTGAGACAAATAGCATCCATTAGAGTTAAGTGCTGCTGCTGGGCTGGACTTGTGACCTTCAGCTGCTTGGCAAAACAGGTGCAGCACTGATCTCTAGAGTGTAGAGTATGGGGCTTTATTTTTTCCTTTTTTTTTTTTTGGGGGGGGGGGTTGTGGGGGTTTGGGGGGGATTTTTGTTTCTTTTGGGGTTTTGTTGGGGGTTTTGTTTTTTGCCTTTTTTTTTTTTTTTTTCCCCCATGCAATATGCATTTCCTTAATTTTTGTGCTGATGGATGCTCCATTTATCCAGGACATGCCTTCATGCTGCAGTCTCTGGCTTTTGTCTATAACATTTATTTTTTTCTTTTTAATTCCTAAGACAAAAATTACTTTTCCTTTGCAGAAAAATGTTGTAAGGCAGCTTTGTAAAACTCTGCATTATAATATAAGGGAGGAAGAAATAAATACGATGCCATTCTAATAAATAATGTAACATGTGTTAGACTCTTCGTTATGTGCCCCAGACATTTTCTGAGGTTCTATGGAAAGAATCTGTCTCTGCGTTTACCAGCTAGTGTATGTTATAGGAATATTTCTACTGAATTTAAATCCAGTGGTATAAGACACCATTCTGAATTTTCCATACACAAAGTAGTCATACATAAAGTGGAACTGTCTGCCTCCTGGGCAGAGAAACCAAGCAGTAATCATGCATCTGCGAGTCATAGAAATAAAATGAACTTGAAGTACCTTTAATGCACATTTCATCTCTCATCTGTTTCTGCTCCCAGGCCTCTGGTATTGCAGTAGCAGAGGCTGTAAGTATTGTTGGGTTGGGCACAAGAAGAATTCTAAAAAATCATCTTCATCCTGGGGTACTTTTTCACCAAAATACGAATTGCAGCAAGTAACTACTCTTAGTAATTTAAAATAATAGTATTGACTCTGTTGCGCTATTGTTACACCCATAAAATCCCTGAGTGCCCACCACACTGGCCACGTCTCTAGACACTTGGACCATACTCACCTCTGCTTTTTAAATGTTTTTGAAAGCTTATATATCATGTGTCCACAAATTCTGCTGTACCAAGTCAAGTACTTTGCACTAGCTGTTAATTTAGACCTGTATATTAAACCCTGGGAAATTGTTCGGGTATGTTTTTTAAAGCACATTTTGTGTTGTCTTAAAATGGGCTAGTTAAAATGTGAAAACACAGGCTACTCTGAAAGCCAGAAGGCTTGGAATGTGTTTTGTTCCCTCCTAGTGTTTGTTTGGTTTTCGTTTTAAGTATGTGCATCCTAAGGTCTGGGTTTGTGTACAAAAATTCTAAAAGGATTAGGACTGCAGCTTAAATACCATAGTGACAAGGGTGGTATGACTGTGCAGGGACAAATCCACACGACTACATTACAGCTTGTTCATTTTCCCTTAGAGCTCAGTTTGTTTGCAGAGAAGGCTTTGCAAGATTGGAAAGCCACTGCACAAGGTTTTTGCCTGGGACATTAAGGCTACAGAGAGGAGAAGGATTTGCTGAGATCTGCCCCAGCTCTAGTGCTCTGCTGGGTCCTCAGCTGTGCCCTACTGACCATGGCCAGAAGCAGCCTGCACGGTGACTGCAGCTGGACTGAGTAACCCAGCCTGCTGAGTGTGCCTGCAGTTGTGGTCACTCCTGAACATGCATAGACCTCTGCTCTCAGCAGCTCTGTGATGCCAAGCTGACACCTTCTAGGCTAACTGTAGAAGCCTATGCAGGTGGTAGACTTTGAGGGCAATAGTGTCCCCTACTCTTGCCCTCCTTTTGCTTTCTTCATAGAAATAATTTACAGGAGAGTTTAGGCTGTGTATCTTAGGCAGCTTAGGTTTTGTGTGAGAACGGTTGAATGAAATTGTCCCATGAGCCAGCAGCTGGACTTCTGGGGGTCTGATTTTTGTGGCACCGGGGAATCTTTTCCTTTCAAGGTAGACTGTTTATCCTCTATTATGTCATTGTGGAGTGTTATTGAAAAAGATGTGAGACTAGTACCAAAACCTGCTAAGTCAAAATGAATACTGGAGGCCAGGCTGTAAGCTAAATCCAGGATTTTGCCAGACTAGATAACATAATTTGCCATACATATGTTCCTTATTAACCCCTCGTGGATGAAAGCCTGGCTGTTTGCCTGAAAGCCCACATATTATGCAGCATTTGAGTTTTGTGAGGAAGAGAGAAGGAAGGAACTTTAAACCCAAAGACCTTTTCTTCCTGACTATTTAATTATATTTTGAAAAAGAGAATAAAGACAAACAGCTTTCCTATTAGTAATTAAGAGTTAAGTGAATGGATATTCATGTGACCTTGCTGAGAGGTTCACAGAAAGGTGTGTTAGGTTCTGGAAACCCCAGTATAAAAAAAAAAAAATAAATCTGGGAGCCTCCTTTCAAAATCTTCATCTGTTTTCCACTGACATTTGCAGAGTTATCCAAGTAGTGGATCAGCTTATGGAACCCTAAAAAAAAAGAAAAAAAAAAAAAACCAGAAGAATTTGTATTTATATGACAGTAACACAAAATTAGACCTCCTTTCTCTTCAGTTTGTACTGTTCTTAAAAGAAATAATAAGACGGACAAAGATGAGCTTTGGAGCTGTAAGTCAGATGCCTATTTATGGAGTCCCAGCCTCCTGAGGGAACATATTTGGACTAGGAATCACAGGAAAGAAGGCTGTCAAGAGCTTTCCCATCGATTTCTGCAGGGTGCCTCACTGCATTTTGATGGCTCTAGCAGAAGATTCCCCAAAGGAGCAGAAACATTTTGTCAAATACTTTTGAATCTCCAAGGCCTGGTTTGTGTTGTCAATGAACATCTCTTCCAAAACCACACTGGTGCATTCCCCCCTTGAAATTTGGCAGAAGGGGGATGCATTTTTCAACAGGGACATGGGAGTGGTCATCTTTCAGGTGAAGGCTATAGCAGAATTACTAGGCTTTTAACCCAAACAGCGAAGTAACAGCTGGGCTGATATAAAATTCAGGTACCTGCAGTTGCTTCCCAGGTTTGCTAGATTCCCAGAAAGACATGCTGTCATCCATTCAACCAGAACATAAACAGGCTTAATTAGGACAGGATTGGCAAGAGACCATATTTCTTTTCAGCATGAGCTCTGTTTATGAGCAGCCACTTGAGGACTTTTGAAAAGCTCTTTGTCCACAAGAAATTTTGAAGAAAATACAAGAGACCTTTTTGGAAGCCTTCCTTTTGTTATTAGGTTATTAATAACATTTGCTTACTGGGTCACTATTTCTCTCCATGGTAAGTGCCTTCAGCCACACTTTTCACTGCAGCTACAAGAAATACTGGGTCAAAATTGCTCTGTTTGCAGAACTTTAGCTTAGCTGCCTCTCTCTGGAGGGATGGCAGAGTTCAGCTTTTGCCTTCCCTCCCATTGCAGCCTTTGATGCTCCTTCTTTGAGGTGAAGGAATAAACACTGGGTGGCAAAGCTCCACCTTTTTAGAAACTTATTAGATAGTTGAATTGGCTCTAAATCATGACTGTTACCCCAGAAGGAACATGAACATCTATACAGAGAACTCAGGGTGTCAGGACAATAAATAAAATGCTAAGAATGACATTGTATAAGACGGTCAGCAATAAAGATGCATTCCTATGTTCTTAGAGGAATCAGTGGAAGGATCAGATCCAGACGAGATCTAGGTTGTTCTGGATAGCACTGACTGCTCTATCTCCATGAGATATTTAAGAAGTGGAACTGGTTCAGGAAAAAATACAGAGTTTGAAATAAACAGGTTGAATTTTAAAGGTTCTTTTGATTTCTCTTGGGTTAATGGTCCTTGAAAGTTCTAGTATCTGTGTGGGGTGGAGAGTTCAAAACATTTTCCTTTCTAAGGGAAAGAAAGAGTGGCCATGATAACAGACAGAAAAGAGGACAACTTGGCATGTCTGTTCTCCCTTTCCATTATCAGGAGGCCTAAGGGGGGATCATTTAGAGTGAAGAGTTTAAAAAAGAATTAAATTTTTTTTGTATTTTATTCCTTTTAAATTATAATAAAACCTCCAGGGGAGGTGGTGAGTACCAGACCAAATCCAAGCAATATAATAAAAACAAAAGTACTAGGGAAGATTTTACCCTTTAATAATTAAGAACTAATCCATCTGTATTAATACAGCATAGCAAATAGGTCTGTTCTGAAAGATTCATCCTGTACAGCCAGTTGCTTTCATTGCAGTCGTAGATAATCAGAAGACAGCTCTGCCTAGGCTACCAAACTTGAGCAACTGCACTAGGTTGTTGCACAAATCTCCATATTTTCAAGTTATGTCCTAGAACTGATTATACCCTGCTCTCAGAAATGTGTTTACTTAGTGATCTGTAGCTGACCAATTGTGATTTTTTTGTTCACATCCTTGGGGTCTCCTGTAGTTTTGGCATCTTTCAACTTGTACTCACAGAAGTCTCTGTTGTCCTTCCCTGGTCTTCCTCAGCAACCTTTAACATGCCATTTCTGAATAACATAACCATTGCTTTGTAGTTGAGCCTAGTGCCTCTACAAAAATAATGGTCCATTAGGAGATGCAGACACATGGTGGTATCACTGTTGTGTTAAAAAAGTTGTTTTATAACACTTGCATTAGTCTGTCACAAGATGCTATTACTGCCAAGAGTGAGCAACATTAAGACATCAGACCTCTGTACCCAGAGATTTCAGTAATAACAGTGTAACTTTGGAAAGACTATCAAGCGATACAGAAGGATAATTAATTTCAGTGTTTAAACCAAAATCTCCTAGGGACTGGACCTAATATTAGACAGGACATGTTACCCCATGTTCTTTGAAGGACATTACAGCTGTTGTGAGAGGTGCCCAGTACCACTTTCTGACTGTAACTCGGGTCTGGCTCTTGGGGCAGCTGCAGCTGTGTTCTGGTGGTGTCTGCTGGAACACCTCACCTGGGGCCTCCTGCCAGGTCTCCTGTTGCTTTGAGGTAGGTGAGGGAATAGCAGCCAGCATGTGGAGGACACCTGAGTTTAGCCAAAAAGAGAGAGCTACAGAGATGCTTAACCTGTCTGTAAGCAGCTATAAGGGAAACTGAACTTTGCTAATACTCTCCAGCCTAGCAAGCTGAGTTATAAAAAACATCGGTCAGCAGGGAGGTGCTAACACAGTAAAATCAAAATCAAAGTTTGAAAGTCAGAGCAGCCAGTCACTGGAGGAGTTTGTGAAATGGTTCTTGCATAGAGATTGGATTATTTTTTCCTTGAAAACATGTTTTGATTCAGTTAGCTACCAACTGAGGATGTTGTGTTACGTAGTTAAGACCAACAGCCAGTTCCTGGTCTGGGATTCCAACGTGCTGCTTCGACTCTCTGACTTCTCAGTAAAACTGTGAACACAAAGCCTGACTTTGCCGAGTTTCATTTCAATGCTCCCCTTTAGGAAGCATGTTTCACTGACAGGGCACAGACTTATACTTGGGAAGAGAAAATGTTTTGAGCTTCATGCCCTTGCAGGGTTAGGTTCTCTGCACTTGCTCACCTATGCAGTCAGAACAGATGTGTAAAGCTTCAAGCCTGGGCTGAATTCTGTCCTTCTCCATCACAAGGAAACAGAGGTGTAGCTCCATGTTTTTGTTGTTGAAACTGTACACAAAATCCAGTGGAGATCCTGCTGGTGTGGAAAAGTATAAGGTTTGGTTTGGGTAAAGGATTTGTCCTGCTTCTACTCTCTGTTCACTCAAAAGGGAATTTGCACTGTCTGAGTCATGTTACAGTGGAAGTTTTATTAGGAATATGTATTTGCAGCTGAATTCTGCTGCTCCATTTATCTCTCTTCGTGTTGCAGGGAGGAGAAGGCAGACTGTGGCACCTGGAAAGAAAAGGTGCAAAGAGAGAAGTGGGGTCATCGGGGAATCATTTCTTTTGCTGTCAGGAGTCTGAAAAAACCCCAAACTGGATACAGAATAGAAACAGCATGTGGGGAGTGGAATATACAGAGCTCAACCTGGAAGTGTTTTGTCTCCCTGTTTGCAGGGCTGGCAGACGGTGCTGTCAGACCACGGGGTGGCAATATTTAGACACAGTGTGCAGGAGTTAGCCATTTGAGGGAGTCATGGTGCGCTCAGTATGCAGCAGAGATAGAAAACAAAATGATTTCAGTTACTGTTCCATTTAATACTGTGGTCTTTATCGTATTTTGCACAAGGCTATCACCTCTCTCAGATGAAAACAGTAGTATGTCCAAGGATGCAAGTTGTATTCCTTTCAGGCTTTCTTTATTCTAAGTCGCAACTGTGTTTATGTATCATATACTCTGTCTTTCTCGTGAGGAAAACCAGCCACCTCTGGGTGAAAATAACTTTATATGCTGTTTCCTATGAAATAATGATGTTCAGTAGCAGAGTCAGAAATTCATAACAGAATTAAAATCTTTGATCTTTATGGAATAAAATGTACAGATGTGTTTGTTTTTTTTTCCCTCCTACTTGACACCAGAACTACAAGAAGAAATTAGTAGACTAGTGGTAAAAAAATGTGTATGTTTTTTATGCTAGTGATGCCAAATTAATAACCTTTTTCTAGTAAATAGAAGTGAGACAAGAAATAGAGTGCTGTCTTTCCTTGAATTATCTGTAAGAGCACAAACCAAAATTTAACCCCCCCCTTTTGTGTTTACCTTTGATTTTGGCTAAATAACTTCATTGATATAGAAAAAATGAGGGTGCAAGTAAGTTTAGGCCTGATTTAGTTCTGCTATATGTCCTACATGCACATTGCTATAACCTGGATAGAGGGAGAGTGCCAACAGCTATAAGCACCCTGAGAGCTTTATTTCCATCCTGAAATGCATGAATCTTTGCCTGTGCTTACATACCTCAGGGAAGAACTTAGTGTTGCTTAATAAAGACCAAAAATTTTATTAGCTACTCAGGCTTCAAACAGTCTTTCTTGCAGTGGAAAATAAAACAAAATTTTCTACTGAACTTAACAGTAGAGAAGTTATTGTGGATGGTGACAGAGTTGAATAGTGCTGTAAAAAAGTAGTGTATAAACAGAGGCTCATATATTGTTTCTTATGTGCTTGGTCTTTGTTCCCTTAGTGAGAACCCTGCCACAGATCAAGTTTCACCTGAGGATGAAAGGCTATCTCTCAGCTGGCTGGCTACCTCAGGCATCCCTGAATATTCTGCATCTTGTGAGAACTTAGCACAGTTACTGAATTGGAAAAATGACCCATCTCTTTAAGCTGTAGATTTGTATCTGAGAGCTGGTGAGCTAGCTGAATTTCACTGGAAATCTGCAGTTTAATTGTGGCTGGCATTGTGAGATAGTTAATTGTTTTTTTGTCTCTTGTGAATGTATGTAAAATGCCTGCTGCTTTATAGAAATATTGTGTGTATTGCAATAGTGAAAGGTTTTAATATTTACATAGAACAGTCTACTTTGTTGAAGAACACCATTTTAAAAATGGAATAGTTAGAGCAGCGGGACATAAATGCAGCTTGACATAATGGAGAAGAAGTACAGGCTGGTGAGGAATTGGAATCTCTCTTCTATTTAAAATGACCAGCACAGCATTTCTTCAGCAGCCATTATCCTGACAAGGACTAATACGCTGGGTTTCCACTAGAATTTATTATGTGAATTTACAGAAGAACAGTTCTTGCCCTCTCAATGCAATTTGACCTAGAACTTTACACTACCTCGATTTTGCTGGCTTTCTGTTGAACTAGCAGAGCAAGAATTTAATAAAAAGGGCTTTCAGACTGAACTCTAAAAGTGCAGTGAAAACTGAATTAAACCTAGCAACGAGGACACTCATTAGCTAGGGTGTAAGGGCATTCAACAGGCAATATTAGCTTCATTTGATATAATATGAAACTCACTCAAAGTTCCAGCTATGCAGGCATCAATGGAAGACCTTGGACCAACGTCCCCAATGCAGCACGTGCACTGCCCTGGAGAAGTGTTCTGGTTGCCCATCTAGAGGCACCAGCGCTGGAAGGGTGACTCCTGCTCAAGGGGGACTCTCCAGTGGCGGAGGGGAAATATAAATGCTACTATGTCAGAGCTCTTGCTCTTGGCACAGGGAACATCTTCATTTACTACCATTATGGGGTGAATTGTGGTTCAACCACAAAATGGATGCCTTTGACCAATGTTAGCTGTGATTAAGGAGCTGCTGCTTAAATCAACCAGAACTGGGGAGACCAAGTGACTCCAACCAGACAGAGATTAAATACTGGTTACATTAACATGACAGGCCCAGCTGTGCTTGCCACCTGCAAACTCTTTGGTTTGGGAGCCTCTGGCAGCAGCTGGTTAAAGAGACTCAGAAATTACTTATTCAGAAGTAAGCAAGCATTACTGAGAGGTACCTGCTGTGCAGAGATGTAGATGCTAAAGAGGGACCAAAGTATCTGTTCCTCTTCTGTAGGCTGGGCCTAAGGGAGCATCTCCACAGATGCTTTTGATTTAATGCCAGTCTTTCATTGTATGTTTCAGTAAGACCCTCTCAGCTAAGTTATTGCCATCTCTGGTTCAGAGAACTAGTTGTTTGCTGCTCTTTCACCCTTGCTGCATCTTGGCCAGCCTCTTCCAGCTGAAAGACTTGCTTTCCTACTCCCTCTATTAATTTAATTATTTGATGCTGTTCCTTATTGCTGTGGCTTTGACAATCTGATCCCTTGCAGTGCACTGTGGCGTGGCTCCCAGAACATAAAAGTTCCCCATCACACAGCTCATTCTTTTTACTGTGTGTCTCCAGAAGCTGTTTATCTCAGGTATCTTATTTCTATTATTGTTTTGTTTCCTGTTTCTAAGCAAATGAAACTTCAGTGCCCAGTCTTCATAAAAGGAATCAGAACAGCCAGTTCCATTTGCTCCCTGTGCTGCTACGATCTTCCCCCACATCAATTTCCAGCTGCAGTTTAGGTCCTGTGAGGCAGTGCCTGAGCAGGGCAGCCTGATGTAACTTGAATAGACAGACTTACCCATGCTGTCCCCAGTGTAGGAAGAATATAAAAATGAGCTTCCAGACAGTACTGAACTTCCTTTGTAACTGGCCCTGAGTCCTGCTGGGTCTGGCTGTCAGTGGATTAAAAAGTTCCCTTTGCACTGCTGGAATACGTAGTAAGTCTGCATTTCTTTGTTGCTGGAGCCCTCCTTGGATCCTATTTAGCAGGGTTATTCAGTTTCAACTTCCAACTCCCATATTTGAAACATCATCTTTGAGGAATCCAAAGTAATTTGTGTTTAAATAGCACCCTTGTTTTATTTATACATAAAACTGCTAAAGTAAAAAATGCATTAGACAGAGCTGAACCAGACTTGTGCCCCTAGGGAATTTATCTTCATCTGTAATTTTAGTCTCCTTTTCCATCATCTGCAAAGAATGTGTATAGTTACAGCAGAAAACCCATCTGCAACATTCAAATTCAGACCAGTCCACAAGGACATACGACAGAACTGCCAGTTCCTTGGTTTCCCCAGATGTGCTGAGCTTCCCCAAAGGCTTTTTTTTGCTGCTGAAGGAGCTGGACTCTGGAGAAATCAGTACATCTGCATTTTAACTTTACGGTGAGAGACAGGAATGAAATACAAATTCAACAGAGAGAACTTTTTTTCACCTTGTAGCTTGCCTAGAATCTTAGTCATGGCCATACTGGTATTTTGTTACAGGATAGTTCCACCTAGTTTCCATATACCAAACTAAAGATGTCAGTATCTGTTTGGACTGTGAGCTCTTTGAGAAAGGGTTTGTGTCATGGGTTCTCTCCATGGCCAGGTTCCTAGGTAAGTGATCTTACAACCACAAATGACAAACGACTCTGACCTTGTTGCTTGAGCAAATCTTGTTGCTTATATAGAAGCCAACATCAAAGTAGAGACTGGCAGTTAAGGCAATGTTGTACTTAGCTGAACTTCTACTGACAAGGAAAAAGACTTCTGAGTAAGTTTCCATGCTCTGCTTAGCACTATTGAGTGCCACAGTGCTGAGTAGAGCCACCACTGCTTTTCAAAAGTGTGTGCACTCTATGTAACCTGAGTATCCCTTGGTGCAGAGATTGGTCTCCTGAAAAGGAAATGTTTTGTTTCATCTGATATCCCACCAGTTAGGCAGCCCAGATCTCTCAGAACCAAATCTTTCCTCCATCAGTGATGATTTAAATTCTCATTTGTCCTTTTCACAGAAGGCAGCGACCCAGACAGATTTGTCTGGTATTCCCTTTCCCACTGACATGGATGTTGCACTTCGCCTACCACAATGAAGTACATTTACTTCACAAATTTTCTATTTCTTCTGCAATCCAAAGAAGAAGACCAAACCCATGTAAAATACGAGGTGCAAACTCATGTGCCATTTTTGCAATACTCTGTTCACAGGGCAGGGTGGAAACCAGTTTAAATTCTTGCCTCAGATTATGAGAGAGATCACTGCTGGAATTTCAGGTGAGTGTTATAGACATTGTGACGTGGTAATGGACAGTGGGATTGATACTGACAAATGTGTTGAATTTAACAAGCATTCTGGAATAGCGCAATGTTTGCACAGTTTACAGCAAATCCTAAAGTATTCGTTGGATTCTGAACTGAGGTGACTAAGACTTTTCCATCCTGTTACGCAGAAATTTACACTTTGATTCTATCATGACTCATCAAGGTATCTTGAAATAACAATTTTTGGAGAACTAACCTAACTTTGTGTAGGAAAGAGCAGGTCTCCCAGTTCTGAAGTGGTTGGACTTGTATCAGCCACGGACTTCCAAGAGCTTGGATTTTCTTTAATGGAGTCCCTCAGGGAATCCTTAGAGATTATTGAAAGTCAAAGGAGTTTACAAGAATGTATGCTGAAAAAAAAAGCATCATAGAGGTGAAATCAAGAAACCATTCTAGAAAGGCTGTAGAAATTGAATAGAAATATACTCTTCTGGTACTCAGTGCTTCTTATGTTCTCAGATTTAAAACAAGACATGTAACTTTTATTCATGGTTGCTTATTTTGTGTTGTGTTCTGCGTCTCTGAGCATTGTTAGATGAGATATATAATATGCCGTATTTTGATATTATGTTTAAAGTTGCAAATCTGCTGAGAAAGTCTCATAAACCTAGTAATCATATTCCCACCTACTGAAGTAAATAGTGGAAGAGAATAAGGCACATTCACAAATCAATATAGAATTTACTTTCTCTACAACCAGAAAGACGCTGTTCTCTTCCCTAATGGAATGATATGATAATGTGGCTCATATGTCTCTTGCATTGCATAAAGCATTGTTTTCATAACCTGTAATTTCATTTCAGATTTAAGGAAGAGCTGACATGCATTGTTGTGATTGTTGTGGGGTTTTTGCTTGTTTGGTGCTTTTTGTTTGGTTTAGTTCTGTTGAGTGTTTGGTTTTTTGCCT
>VXAU01000572.1:288748-380461 GCA_013399695.1 Formicarius rufipectus | reverse complement strand
TTTTTTTTTTTTTTGGTTGGTTGGTTTGGTTTTGTTTGGTTTTGTTTGTTTGTTTTTTGGTTTTGTTTTGAGATTTTTTTCCTCTGATCTGAATTCCCAAAGACTTTTTTTTTTTTTTCAGGGAAGTGCAGTAATGGCTAAATGAAATGTAGTAAAATTTCAGTAGTATACTTCAATTGCTTTGTCTGTTGGCTGAAGTCAGGGGCATTGCTGTCTATAAAAGGGAATAAATTACTCCTCTGTATAATAGCCAAAACAGACAGGAATTCTCAAGTCTTCCTCTCAGTGCAATACTGATACCAGAAATACTGTGTTACAAAACAGCAGTTAAACCATTTTGTGATCATGCAATGCCTCTAGTTTGTAGTCTTTTAATTACTTATCATACAGATTTTCTTAAAATTACCACAGGATTGAAGTAATACTAGAAATACTAACAAATGAACTTCCCTTCTTAACCACTTCCTATATTAAATTAGCAAATGAATTAAATTAATTACTTTTTCTTAAATCTATGGGGGAAATTCTCTTGCTAGCAAGACCTATCATGCTTGTAATTGTGGAATCTGTCTGTAGTTCCCCATTGTTTCACAGAAGTGAGTTTTGGGATCCTGGTGTTTCCTTTGTGCCATGTTCTCTTCATACCCTTCCTTACAAAGTGCCATCCCTCTGGAACTGAGGCTCCTTGATCCAGGAGGTCAGTACCAACTCTGGCCTTTGGGATTCAGCAGGATACATTTGACTCAATTGTGGGCACATGACTGCATTTCTTTTGACTCAGGATATGTGACAGTGTTGACATTGAGAATTTTATATCTGCCTCATACTGGTTGCTGGAGACACTCTCAGCTATAAAGCATCCTATAAAAAAATTTCACTTATGACATCCTTTGAATGCAGTTGATCATGGAGAACAGTGGATTTCTGCTTTGCCTCATGTAGTGGCTGCACTCCTCCTCTTGCATGAGCAGCTTTAAAACCCAATTTACTGTTTGCTGAATCATGACATATCTTTGCAAGTAGACCTGTTAGTTGGGTAATGTCCATTCTTGGGTAATCTTTAGCCTCTCCCAGATACTGAAATATATTGGTCTTTAAAGTTTATCTGGCCCAAAAATCACTCATAATAAAGCCACCCTGTGAAAAATATTTATTATTAGCATTTTTCATTTTATATGAGGAAAATATTAGAAATTTTTCTCTTCCTTGCTTCAAGAGACAATTTTTGCTGCCTACTACAAAAAATGAAGGATGAGTTTTGAGAGATTGAGATAAATCCCAACAGTTTTATGATCTGTCTGCCTTTGAGTGAGCTGGCTGCTCAGTACAGAGCAACATCTTGGTAATTTGAAGCAACTACATTGACTAAATATTACAATACTTAGGGGTGACTGGATATTTTCTAGCTTTATAAGAAACAAAAGTTACTGTCAACTTTTCTCTTGTTGTAATGCTGCCTTGTTATGTGTGTACAGTTTTGCAAGTCAGATTCACATTTGGCTTATTTGTCAAAATTTAAAAGTAATATTTTAAGTTTTTGTCAAAACTATTCGCAGACATTACCCAGAAGAGAGAGTCATAGACTGGAACCTCATTGTGCTCTACAGAACAGGGCAAGGTATTGCCCCCTGCAACTATTGAAGGCCATCAGTCCTATATAGGGAAGATACATGAAGAGATGAGAGATTCTGGAACAATTTGGAATCTCTTTTGTGAAATTTTTGAAAATACACAACACTAGTAATCATACCTCACACAAGCCTGGGATGGATAGACTCCAGAGGGCAAAAGGCAGATCTAAATATAATACATAATCATGAACTTATAAATATGGAATCTGGGGTGGAGGGCTAGCCATAGCTTAAAACTTGCCTTGAAATACATAAAATCCAAATGCAAGATAAGAGGAAACAGATATCCACAAGAAATATGAGCAGAGCTCTAAGAGATATCTTCTAACTGTTTAATACACAGTGATCATAGACATCTGAAATCATTCTCCAAAATCCAAGAAGCAGAAGGATGATCTTTAACATGGCAGCATAGATGTGTGTACAAGAGAACTATGAAAAATTTTTCATTCTCACTTTAAATGCAGAATTAAGAAAAAAAATATTTGAATGCTTTTTGTTGAGGTTCAGTTTTTGATCAAATACTAATAACCATACACTGTAGATATTTAATATTCAATATTTGAAATTAAAACTGTGTAAAGTATAGGGTACAAACTTTTGTGGTATTGTATCTGAACAATGACTGAACATTTACATAAATAGTGTTTTTATCTCCCACTTAGATGAGAATACATCTTTTTTATTATAAGAATGCAAAGACAGAAACTTCACCATTTTTCTCTGTGTTACCACGGTAGCACATTCAACTAATTCTCATTACTAATTCAGCTGAGGAAAAAATTTGAATAATACGTGAAAATAAGCCTTAACTGTTCTATATATAGGCTTACAATCTATTTAGCTTCATATGTGAGAATTTAAAAAAATGGATAGCAGGATCAAAACCAAGTCAGTCATATATTTCCATGAGCAGCTGAATTTATTTTGCTTAATTGTTAGGGTACTTGTTACTTAACAAGTTCAGTAACATGAATATATTACCCTGCCCTTAGTTTGTTCAAGTACATTGATTAATGCGGGTAATTCTAGAAACAATCTTGTGGATGTGATGGTCAACATCTTCAGTTTTAACTATTCCTTTACAGAAGGAAACTTTGTTTTTATAACCGTGCTTTTGGAGGTCTGCAACACACTTGTCCTTGAGGTGATTCCGTGGCACTGCTCTGATTTCCCGTGGTTTGGTGACTCCCGTGGGAGCTGCTGGGGTTCCTGTGTGCAGCCGTTCTGTGCTGCTGCAGTTGTGCTCCAAATGCAGCAACTACAGAATCAGAGACCATTCTGTATTATAGCCCATAAACCAAGTTGTTTTTTTTTCATGGAGTGCCTTAAAATAAACAAATAGGTTTACAGAAATGACCCTGCAAAGCCTCTGCTGCTGCTTTCTTGTGCCAAAATGTTCACGGCTTATTAATATGACCTATGAGCAATGTCCTAATTTACTTTATCATTTATTTGTAGAGTATTTGATGCATTTCTGCCACAGCTTTTCCTGTTCTATATTAGCTAATATGACATTTTATGTTTCTAGCAATTTTTTTATATTTGAGATCCTAGTAGAATGTAAAAAAATTACTGGGAACTGTAAAAATAACTATGATATCAACCTGTAAGATTCTTTCAGCTGCTCACACTCTTTTGTGGACTCCCTGATAGAGTTCCTACAGTAAAATATTATGTTTGTGTTTCTGGATATTGTATGGCAAATTGCTTTTTGAACTGACATACGATCAGGTAGCACTTTTGTGATCTTTTGTATTTAATTACACAATTCATTTCCAGTCAGGTGTATTCTTTAGTGTTCACACAAAAAAGGAAGGCCTCTCTAATGACATGTATTTCACAATGAATCTGGTTTAATGAAATGAAAAATATTTTTGTAACAGTTTATTCAAAGAAAAGCATCAGAAAATGAAATGGAAAATAGTATCTTCAGAAATCTACAGACCAGTTTAAACAGGTAAGTGTTAAAACTTGGTAGCTTACCCTGTATCTGCTGAAGCTCTTCATGATCATGAGTAAATAAGTATAAATCTCTGAGTCCTTAAAGCAATCTGCATTTTATTACTAGGAATGAGCCAGAAAATTCTTTCTGGCATGTAGGTTTTAATAAAGCTGCTCTGTTCAATCTAGATATTTTATAATACAACTAAAATATTTAATTTTTTTTCTGTGAGTACCTTACAAAAACATAATCTAGTTTTTCATACTCTTATTGAAAAAAAGCTCACAATGTAAATGAAAAAAAAAATGCTGTCCTTAGCAAGAACCTGGCCTTCTGAAATAAATGTATCAAGTAACACAAATTCATTTTGGCTTAATTTCCACTAAAACAGAGCTGTGTCAGGTAAGTGCTGAATGATGGAGTATATTGTGAAGTGTGTGAGTGTTTGAGCTGTATGAGACTCAGATTCAAAAAAACGCTCTGACTGTAGATCAAAACGAGAAAATGCTGGACAGAGGCCACAATTAACTTCTCACTCTGGGATAACTGCCTGCTTCACTTGCTGGCTGTCCTCTGCAGTCAGAGAAATACAGGGGAGAAGGGATAAAGGTGCTCTCCCACTTTGTTGGACCCAATGTGGCTCTGTGGGCATCACCTGCCATGCTCTCAGGGTGGCACACAGATTTTTCCAGCCCTGGCAACTCTCACTAGAAATAGGAGTCTTTTCTGTCTTTCTTTGTTTTTTCTGCCTGCTGTTTCAGGAATCTTTGTGAATGTTATTCCTTATGTTCAGTGCGTTTCAAGTGACAGCTGTCTCCCCTCATGTCCAGGGGAAGGTCACTCCACCCCTACTGCCATGTAACTATTTCCTGCTGTTTGAGGTAACTCTTCCTACAACTCCACTGGATCCCTGCTCTGCAGATGCCCAGCAAACTGCCCTCTGCACAGTTCCTCTGCAGCTGATGATTCTCTGTGCATTTGTCACATTGGGTTAGTCCAAAATGAATTTACACAAGTGACATCTGCACGTAATTTGGATATGATTGGGCCTTTTATGTGCATATGGAAATGCTGAAATATTTACACAACTTGCATATGTACACAATTCTGAGGCATCTAAAGAAAACATTTTAAAACCAGAAATGTGACATGAAGAGACACAAAGCCAACTCTGCAGGGCATGGCATAATCTACTTCAGTTACTACCAAATTGCATCCCTGTCTCCCACAGGGCTGTTGGGTGGAGAAGACTGTGTGCCCAGTTGGTCCTGGTTATTTGGAGTGACTTTCTCTATTAGCAGAGGCCCGACAGCAGCAGAGACCTCGTTTTCCATGTCTGGGTGTCCCTCATTGTGTGGATATGTCTTATAGCAGTGCAGCACTCTGATAATGCCATTGGCAGACTGCATTGCCTGATGTTCCCAAAGGGCTGCTGAAGAGAACATGATTGACAGGAGATCCCAGAAGACACAAAAGTGATTTTAAATGGATGTGGCAGATGTGGTCAGTGGTGAGGGTGAGTGTGTGAAACCTGGAAATGTTGGGCAGAGAGATCACAGTCCACTGCAACCTGCAGTGCTGCCTCTGCCTGGTGAATCTCACTTGCTTCCCTTCAGTTCAGGGGCTGCAGCACACCAGGATGGAAAAGGGCTTGTTTAACTCCAAGGAGAGTGGCACAACATCTAAGCAAACTGAGGGTCTGCTAGTGACCCATATGGCTTCAGACAAGTGGAATTGCTTCTCAGTGCTTCCCACTCCCTGTGTCTTTTCTCTACATCTCATTTATTTATTGTGAAGCCTTTGAGAGGTGAGATATGACCTCTGGTGTTTGGAAGCTCACAGCACAGCAGGTCTCAGATTGTGATCAGGTTTTCTGGGCAGTGTTTTTTAATCTGTGGTCCACTGACCCTTGATGGTTCCCAAATTACTTCTAAGGGAGTGATGGAAAGTACAGAAGGAAAACGAACCAATTTCAGAAAGGCTTAACTCAATTTTCAGCGGGCAGCAGCTCCATTGCAAGTTTTGCAGGGGTCCACATAAACAAGGTTGAAGCTCCATTTTATTGAGTTTGGTGAATAAAAATTGTTGACAGAAATAAAGAATTTGGCTCACTTTACAGTATGTTGATACCGGGTATTTACAGGAAATACATCTACATATGGTGCGTTTTATTTTTAAACACAGGCAGATATACATATGTATTTGTTTTCCCTCTGCCTGATATCTGTCTTTCTGACATGGAAGATTGCCTGCCAGTGCCACAAGCCCAGTTTGTACCACACGTGTTTCGAGGGTCACATTGGTTTTCTTTTTTCTTTCCCTTTCCCTTTCCCTTTCCCTTTCCTTCTCTCTCTCTCTTTCTCTCTCTCTCTCTCTTTCTCTCTCTCTTTCTCTCTCTCTTTCTTCCCAGCATTTTCGCCAAATGTTGAAGAACAGCACCAGAAAATGTGCCTTTACCAGACAGGTGCTCCGGAGCTGCCTCCACCTTGGCTGCAGCAGCACTGGGGACTGGTTTTGCTGCTGTGTGCTCACTGCTACTTCCCCTCTGTGTGCCTAAATGGGAATCCTTTTAGAAGAGCTGCCTTTGGTTTGTTGCTGTAGAAACAGTTTTGAAAGCTGTTTATTAAATTTTTTTAAAAACTTTTCTTTCTCTGAACTCCCTCTCCTGGCTGACAGTGGAAGATATGTGTGTGCTGAGTCAGTTCTTTTGTGCCCTCGGGGACTAGGCTGATGTTCAGGATGCTTTACAGCTGGCTCACAATAACTCCTGCTCAGCAGAGTGGTGATTCTTGCAACGGGAGTGCAGCTGGCTCCAAACAAGGTTTCCAGCCTTTTTTTCCATCCAGCACAGCCATGAAAATAGAAGGTACCCCTTACTTTGTTGGACTATATTTCTTCCCACTCTGCATAATAGCTGTCTCCCACATTCCAGAGGTGAAGTCAAGCACAAAGGGAGGTTTAGGTTTGATTTTAGGAAAAGGTTCTTCACCCTGAATATGACTGGGCACTGGAACAGGCTCCTCAGGGAAGTGGTCACTGCACCAAGGCTGACAGAGTTCAGGAAGCATTTGGACAATGCTCTCAGGTACATGATGTGACTCATGGGGCTGTCCTGTGCAGGACCTTGATGATTCTAGTTGGTCCCTTCCACCTGAGGATATTCTATGATTGATGCTATGATTCTTTGCTTCTGTGATCCAGCAGAATAAGCACCATACGCAGGTCAACCTAATATGTTTATGCCTCTTTCAGAGTACATGATGCTTAAAGTCCTCTTAGCATCAGATAATAGGTACTCAGTGGCAACCTGGAGCATTGTAACCACAGATAGCTGATGGCTACCCTGCCTGTCTAATCAGGTAGCAAACTAGTGCATTGCACTGTGGTGATCAGCTGCACTGCAGACTGCTTCCTCAAGCTATCACTACAGATAGCTGCTCCATTTGCTTCAGAAACCTCTTCTTTCTGCATTAACTAACTTTTCTGTATAAGTGATCACAGTCTAAAGTGTGCTCGAATATTAACATATCCATTCCCAGAAATACCTTCAAGGGATACTTTATCTAAATCTTCTGTGCAGTAGTAAATGTGCTTGTAGCTCTCTAAAGCATATTAAGTACATTTATTCTTCCATTCCATGGAGTTGGCTGCTCAACTTCAGTCTCTCTCAGGAGACAGGAATTGAGTAAGGTGGATCAGGATTCTGGTAAATGGATTAAGAGGTCTGACCTGGTCTTTGGTCATATGTAGACATCTAAATCCCAGTCTCAATAAAATACAGTTCACTTGTCACTGGGACTCCATAGGATTTTATCCCTGCAGTATTTATCAGGTTTGCTGTGCCTACACTCATATCCAGGTTTCTTTCCCTGTTTTGAAGATTGCAGAGCTTGATGTCCAGCCCAGTTTAACATCCAGCCTATTTGCTCAAAGGGCTTTGCCTGAAAGTGTATTTTGCACAGTGAAACACTGCTTGCGGAGAATGTTTCCTCTCATGAAGCCCTTGGCTGCTCATGAATTTGTTGATGTCGGACAGAAAAATTATAAATTCACTGTGATAATCAAACTCAGGTCATTTATGCAGTCTCTCAGAAGGCTTGCTATACTCCATTAAAACCTCGGCTGTGCTCCTCGTGGAGAACACCACTTCTTCCCACACATTCTGTTTCAGAAAATACCTGTTTTAATGTTGATTGCTGCCAGGCAAGTGCCGCTAATTGTTGCAACTTACAATGTTTACAAAAATCAACAAAAAAAGAAACAGCAACTGAAGTAGAAATGAAGGAATGTTGACAATTCAGTCTCTTCTTAGCTAAAATCAACTGAAAAAAATAATTGTTTCTTGCATAGGAATTTATTGTTGTTTGGTTGATTTTTAGTGGGTTTTCTTGTTTTTTGTTTGTTTGTTTTCTAGTTTATTCTTTACTCATAGTAGTAAAAAATATTACTGAAGCAGGATGAGGAGTTTGCACTTCAGTCCTGCCTGCTTTTGGAGTCCTGTAAGTGTGACTGGGATGAAGATAATTCAGGAACATGATGATCCAAGAGGCGAAGTTCCTACCCCAAGGGAAGTGAGAGAGTCAATCTCACTGTCTATGAGTGGAGAACAGCCTGTGTTTGACTTAGAAAAACAAGGGGAAGAAGAGAAGTTAAAAAAGATGCTGCATTTTGCTGTTATAGAGCTTCTCTTCCATCATGGTGGGATGGCTAGTGAATGATAATAGTTGTCTTCCACTCAATCTGCATTTATTTTTCCAGAACTGTTCCTTACATGAGACAAAGTGAGGAAATTTTGATTTACAAAATCATAGCTTGAAGTTTATCCACCATAAGCCCAGAGAAGCATTTTAGAAAATACTCTTTTTCTTTTTCGTTTTCTTTTTCTTTTTCTTTTTCTTTTTCTTTTTCTTTTTCTTTTTCTTTTTCTTTTTCTTTTTCTTTTTCTTTTTCGTTTCTTGACAAGAACTTCTATTTACACCAGATGGGATTTCGAACACACAACTGAACCAGAACATATACAGTCTTACAATCAGTTATTTTCAGGTCAAACAGACAATTAGAGAAAAATAGCCTGGTGTAACACAAAACAGCATAAAAATCCCGCCTCAACACCATCTTAATCTTTGCATTTTGATTAGCAGCAATAACAAAAGTCCAGAAAAAAAAGTGTTTCCACATAGTGTAGTTTATGGTCCATTATCTAAACATTTGCATCTGAAATATTTGTCTGGGGCTGTTCCTAGCACCAACCCAACAGATGTAACCAAACATTAGACATGGGCCAAGTCTCAGCACAACCTTGTGGCACTGTAGGAGATCAGCCTTTCCCAGCTGTCCTTCTCTCATGCCTTCCCGAGGAAGGTGATGGATGCAATAAAGCACTTTGTTTCTTCTCCTCTCTGAGTGCTATCCCACTCACAGTAACAAGAGAGGAGCAAAGTGGGACAAACTTTGGCTGCTCTGCCAAGTCCCAGTAGCAACTTTTGGCAGCAGCATCCCCAGGAGAAACCTAATAGAAGGACCAGGACAAGGCAGATCATGAATGTGACATCCATGAAGCTGATGCACACTTCTTCAAGGAATGGTGAGGCTCCTCTCCCCTTGCACACAGGAAACCTTTGCCTACTGTTTCCCACTGCGTTCTTCATTTCAACAAAGATGAAAATGTCTCAAAATAGCAAGTGCCAGAAACATCACTGCTGTGTTTGTGCCATTATCATGTTGTTAAGGAAAGTGCTGAAGGTCCTTCATTCTCCCATGATTTATTTTGCAGTTAGATTAACCTTGTGAAGCCTATTTATATCCAATAAGAACTCTATAGAGAAGAAAATCCAGTAATTTATTAAAGACAAAACCAAGCTGAGCAAATAAATACCTGGTGAACACAAACTCTTTCTGTTTACAAGTTGTCTGCAAACAGATTACAAACCTGACACCTTCACTGCCCAAAATTAATTTCCAAGTAATTTATATGAGTAATGTTAGATTTATATTGTATGTATGTGTATAGTATACATGTCCAGTTTGTTATAAATATGCCATACTCAAGAGCTCATATGTTCTGTCTGGGTCTATACATCAGGCTTTTTGGAAGGACTTGCATGAATGATAAATAATAGACCCTTCAGAAGAAGCCAGTGAACATTCCTGTCAGTATCTTAGCTTACTAGATTATTTTTGGAACATTTGATTACGTAAGTATTATGGGCTTATTTTAAGTGAACATTAAATAAACCAAGTCACCACTCAGTATGAATATTTTTCCACTTTCTATAATAGAGACTTTGTATACTTTCCACTGGCTTAGGGAACAAAGTGAAAATCACTTTGAAGTTTTGCATTACTACAAGTCTTATGCATCATGAGTTGTGTCCTCCTTAGTCAAAGAAATGGCTTAAATGAATACTTCATAAAACAAAGAATTTTGGAATGCATTTTTGACCTACCTTGACATCTGGATGGAATTTTTGTGTTTGTCTCTGTGTTCCTGAGGGCCAGAGTTATTTGATGAATGCTGAGATTTCCAAGTGAAGGACTTATTACTGATTAAAACCATCAAATAATCTCAGACTGAAAATAAAATCACCAGAATTGACAACAACAGCCTGGTTTGGGTGCTCAGCTCCTTGGTCAACGAGCATGTCATAAATATGGAGACAGGGCCTGACGTTCAGAGCTGCTGAACACATACTGCTCCTACTGATTTGGGTTGGACTGTAGGTGTTTGCTAAAAATCCATGCCTAATGTTTGTCCTAAGCTAAGAGATGAGGGGAATGGAGACATAAGGAAAGTGAAAAAATAAGCAACTGCACACATCTCAAAGTAAGATGTTGTTTGGCTGGCAAGGAGGAAGAAGAGCAAGAAGTAGCATCAACTGAAAAGGCAATGATCAAGGGGAAATAGACCTTAGAAATAATACAAGTCATGGTGCTAAAGCCTTGGAAAAAATATAGGTTTGCAAGGACAAAAAGAAAGGCCGGAATATGACACAACATCCTGGAGATGTTCAGGGAATCATGGCCACTCTGTGACTCCCTTCTGATGCTGCACGGAGCTGAAGAAAACCCAGACTTCATCTTCCATCTGCTGCAGAGACCAAAGCAGAGGAAATGGTCGAACAAAACAGTAAAACAACAGCGCTCACCCCCTTCATCAAACCACCCAATGAAAAAGAAAGTCAAGCACAGAGGAAGAATGAAGGAACACGAATTTAAAAGTCCTCAAAACAGCAAGATGAGACAAAATATCTTTCTTGGTTTGTACAAAGCCTATATAAGGTGGATACCTAAAAACGGAGTAGAATATTCCTTTGACAAATTTGCCATGGGTGATATGTGCATCCCAGCTGTAAATCTTTGTAAATAAAGAAGTTTTCAATGTGCTTTTAAAAGTCTCCAAGGATGCTGCAGAACTATCAGCTGTCAAAATAGCATTCCCCTGCTTGTGCACAGCATAAACAAATGTTCTTGCACCTGACAAATTCAATTGCACAAGAGGAACCACCAGATGACCACAGTGAAAAGAGAGGAGAAAGCAGGTCTGTAAAAAGGGGTAGGCATGTCTGCTAGATACAGATATACAGTGCGGAGAGATGAGAAATGTAGCTTAAAAAAACAACAAACCCTGACCTTCTGCCATAGGAAAAATCCATTTGACTTCAGTGCATTTATATTCTCTGTTGCTACCTCCTGGCTTTGTTGAAGCAGAGGTTGAAATGAATTTTTCTTAAGCTTGTATTATTGGATGGAATTAATGAAAATTGTCAATACTGTTGATGGACTAGTACAGTTAAGTTCAATCTCAGATTTAAAGCCAACTAAATACCAAGACCTGCTCAAAGCTGTGCTTTTCATTGAAGTTCTCGTAGGTGCCATTCTGTCAGAGAGCATGGTAGGATTTTTCAAAGCTGGAAGCAAATGCGCTTCCATTTACTGTGAAAACAGACTATGTCAAGGAAGGTTTAGGCTGGATATTAGGAAAAGGTTCTTCACAGAGAGGGTGGATGAGCACTGCAACAGGCTTCCCAGGGCAGTGGTCACAGCAGCAAACCTACCAGAGTTTGAGGAGCATTTGGACAATATGCTCAGGCATGGGGTGTAACTCCTGGGGATGGTCCTGTGCAGGGCCAGAAGCTGGACTTCAATGATCCTTGTGGGTCCCTTCCAACTCAGAATATTCTACTCGATGCTATTCTATTTTACATTCTGAAGGGGTAGGGAATGAGCAGTAGATGAGAATGCACAGAGTAGACCAATGAAAAATAAAACAGATTTTTTGTGATGATCTTGAAAATTACGGAGCACCTGGCCTCCTATTAGACCAAAGAGTGCTCTGGGTATCTGATTTCTCAAAACAAGACATAAATTGACAGACAAATTCTGAAGCAATGTTATTATACAAACCTGCTTTCATCTGCAATTGGGGGATTTCCTTTCATCTGCAATCTGCACGTTTCCGGGGACATGAGGTAAAAGGATAGCACGGATTAGCTGGTCTAACAAGGATCTTGGCTAAGGATCAGCACAAGAATGCCTAATGCCAAATACAAATTTCCTAGAGTTGCCATAGGCTTCAATGTAAATATACAGAAATTATTCATTTGAGTTTGGCAACTGCAGTTCAAACCTCTTAGATCCTCACATAATGAAATTTTCTGTCTTCTCTTTTGTAAGAACCAGCTTGAGTGATTGATTTCAAAACAGGGGTGCTATGATCCATGTTAGGGAGATCAGATATAAACGCTCTACTGGCACAGGTGCAAGGCAAGAACTTGTAGCTTGTGAGAGATTGTGCAAACCATTCCATCACAGAAAATAAAACTCAGTGTAGTTGGGAAGGGCATGTTAAAAGAGAGTGAATATTAAAAAGGTTAAATAAGAGCGGAATGCCACATATTGCACTTATACCTTGATACCTTGATAGAGCACAATGGTTCATACTTGATATAACAGTGACCTAAAAAGCCCTATTTTATTCTTAAAAGCTTAATCTTGAACTGGCTGCTCCCTGAAAACACAATCTTGCACTCAGGTGCTAGTAATTCAGGGAAAATAACAAGTTTTTGCTACATAGATTGGTATTACTGCAGTGCCTAGTGAGAGGAAGGCACACAAAATGTGACAGTTTCTCTCCAAATGTTTTGACCTTCTGACCACGCAAAAGAGGAAAATGGGGACACAGAGAGATAAATGAAAATAAGCATGGTCTGTGGCAAAGTCAGTGGTAAAATATGTGGTTGCTGAGATCCAGCCTGGAGTACTTTCACTTGGACCATACTATGTGTCTAAAAGAGAATTCAGAGCATTGTTCAAATACTATTAATCCAAATAAATCTATGGCACAGAGACTGATTAGTGGATACATGGTAGAAACACTACAATAAGGAAATTAAAAAATGAGAAAATGCACCACTGAATCTGGAACTGCCTTTTTATAAAATTTTTGTTGCTAATGCTGACTGGTGACATAACAGAATATTTATATTGATACAATAAAGATTTTTTAAATTTAATTGCAAGAGATTCTTCTCAGACTAATCTAATTGGCTACAGGTGTTTCTCTTAAGCTATGTATTCGTTAGGTGTAGATATTTGCCATGTGATTTATCAAGTTGGTTTAACAGTACTTCATTCACATGACAGGTGATCCTTCCTAACTCCAAAACTGTTGAAATGTAGCTTAATTTTTGTATCTGCCATCCTACAGAGTCTGCATCAGCTTCATTGCCTGCTGGCTTTACTGATACTAGGCAGTAGCAGCCTTGAATTAAAACCTTTAGATATCCAACGTACAAGCGTGAATGGTAAAATAAAGGAGCTGGGGACAGGGGAACTTCTGTGTTACTTCCAGATAAACATTATTTGTACATTGTTTGAAAATAGGAGAGTTATTCTGGAATGTGTTTGCTGGATTTGAACAGTTTGTATTTCATCCCACCTCTAAATGTAAACTAATATAAATATGAATGAGAAGCTGCAGGCACTTAGTAGGCTATTAGATTTGGGGATGTTTAAATAATTGAGCTTTTTAAGTAGCATGGAACCCTTGTGTAGTGTTTGTTCACTTTGAGTAAGCTGCCTTATGCAACAAAAAAACATTTGGATCTGTTCTTTTTGGGGTGCCAACGTTGGTTACAGTGTGTTAATACACTGTAGGATGAAATACACAGCTCTGAAGAATAACCTTCATTTTTCATATGTAAAACAATACTGTGATTCTATCATTCTTAAAAGTCAATTACAAGGTCTTTGTTCAATAACACTTCCAGAAATTTTTGGAGCATAATATTATGGAGTATGTTATTGTCTGATAACAGGACAAATGAAGGGCAGACACATTTCGGAACCTTCTTAAAGAACAAAGAAGATCTTTCAGCAAATTCTTGCAGACTCTAATCACTTTTTAAAGTCCATCTCCTCTATTGAATTTGATTGGCAACTTGTCATGTGGAAGGTATACTGATAAACACTAAAAGATGTCTAAATAGACATGGAAAATTGTATATAATAAAAGATTTTTGAGGTGGTGAAGGTGGTATGGACTGTTTGAAAGCACTTGCTGAAGAGCACAGACTTAAAATTCTCCTGAAGATAAGTATCTAATAGCAACTCTGTCCTCCCTTTCTCATCTCCTGAACTTGATTTCAGGGCATCCTTAAGCAGCTTCGCCAGTAGGTTACCACTGGCATTCCTGCAATGATATGTGTAGGCTTAAAATAGCTGTTCCTAAGGTGTGTCTGAAATAAAATTTCTGAAAGGAAAATAAAAAGCTAAATATACTCTGTGAGACTCCAGAGAACAAGGTTTAAATAAGCTGAATGTGATTTTCCTCTCTCCATTTATTACATCAAAATTCTTAAAAGTATTTATTTGAAGAGGCCAACCATGTGATATTTATAATCTTTGTCTGAGTCAGAGCATGGAATAGTGCTTCCATTTTTAAATCATTCACTTTTCTGATCAAATGGTTAATACACCAGCATGATTTTTCATGCCCTAAATGCCATCAACACAAAAATGAGCTACTAATCATTTAGATAAAGTGTATTCATAAACTTGGGTTATACATTGTATATCTTCATTCAGAAACCAAGTCTGCTACTAATCTTACTTATTTCTTCTGCAGTTTTATGTCACAGACTGCTCTTATTAAATTTATTTTCCTTTAGAGCTTACATGGTAAAGATGCTAGTACTAAAGGAGATCTAACTTGAATAAACATTGTAGTTCTGTGATGTATCCTGAGATACTTGGTCTCTGACAGCATCTTGATGTTGAGTGGTGAAATGGAAAAGTGCCATGGTCAGCTGGTGGAAGCTTTCAAAGAGAACCTGATTTAGAATGTAAAAGCTTTCTAGTGGTTTCTGGCTCCTTCTAAAATAGGAGCCTAATAAGCTATTAAATAAGGCAGAATGTAATGCAATACACATATGTGAATTTTTCAGGTGGGAGTGTACTGCATTTGCATTTTTAGAAGTCTAAAAGTGGAAAATCATCATGTCCTGTAGCAGCAGTAACCTGCAGTGCTGAGGGCTGCCAACAGAAAAGGTGGTGCTAAGGGCTAATCCTGTCTTGATACCATGGCACACCCACAGCAGGCCGAGTCAAGAGGGGAGAAATCCTAATCCCAATAAAGTTGATGCTGATTTTTCCATTAACTCCATTAAGATAAGAGTAAATCTCAGGAAAGGAAAATGTGGCTGCTGCTACACTGTTAGCTTTTGTTTCTTAGTCTTTGAAGTTTTCTGTTCTTGTTTTCCTCCATATCTCATCAGAGGTTCCAGGATTATCTTTAGCACTCATTTGATCAGACACCTACATTCTTGCTGATTTCAGGTCAAAATGTCAGAAAAAAAAAATTCTACTTCTGTTGATACATGAAAATTGCTTTTGATTTCGTGGGTTGTCTTGCATCTTTTAAGTATGGATTAACTATGTAGTATAGAGAGTAGAAATGTCTAAGAATAGGAGATTCATATCAAACTAGAAATAGAAAAGACCTGCACTCAACCACTGCTGCTCAGAGAACCGTTTTTTTTCCTAAGGTGTATGCTCTCACTGGACATGGAAAACAGCATTTTACTGAGCTACAGAGAGAGCCTGCACTCAAAGTATGAAGATCAGAAACTACACACCAAACTGAACACTACAAAAAGAACAGTAAGCAAAAGAAGTGTATACAGCTGGCAGTAACTGGCAGCAAAACAGGTAACCCAACATGTTCTGTCTGAGAAATGGTTTCTCTAAGGAGACCTGACAGAGGTGGTGGTTCCACAACAGGGGTCGTGTAACCTCAAACAAGTGTGGGAAGAAGGACAAATATTCATATGGGTATAAATCAGGCTATTCAAGGTCTGTTTTCTCAGTTCTGCTTCTGTGATGCAGTGGGGATACAGACCATCTGGAAAGGCCGACACAGGTTGCTGTGCTCCTCTGAAAGGCAGTGTCACCAGTGCCTGCTTGTGATCAGGCTGTGATACCAAACCAAATGATAAAAGTGTAACATAGAAAACAGGATGCAGAGATGAAGAACAACCAGATGAAGAGTGACCACATTTATTGGGGTGGCACATGATCCTGCTTTGGAGCAGGCAAATATACTGCTCAGCTGTCCTTGTGGGATATTGACCTCTGTAAAGAGGGGAAAGAGAGAGAGACACACAATTGCAATTTGCCACACCATCCAAAATATGTCAGGACTCCAGAGAGTGCCTTTGCAAAATGGCACTCCAAATCCTGTGTTCCTTTCTTCTTTACCTGCTTTTCATGTGCACTTGCTTGCAGCTACATGAGGAGATAAGTGTAGTAACTTCATGTGGGTCTTTGACTTCCTTTTTTGAAGCCATGGTAGGGACTGTTGGGATCTAAAACTGTCATTGTGCTGAATCTGAGATTAACAAGGCTTTTGTTTTGCATCAGCTTTTAATATGACTGTTAAATACAATAATTATATCTAGATTTTATTATAGAAGTCAGCTTATTTGTAATTTAGGTTATGTTTTCTTATGTTAATAGTGTTAGGAGATTGATAAGTTTTTTATATAGAAACACTTATCATAACAGAACATTATGATTTTTATTAAAGAAATTTATGATTGCCAGTTAAGGTGTTTCTGAGGTGCATTATGCATGTATGTCATATGAGGCACACTAGTGTATTTATAAACAACATAAACCATTTTGCAGTCAAGTGTCAGTTTTTGCCTGCAGTAGTGAGCAAGGGAAATAAGATATTTGCTACGCTATAAAACCTACTCTGTGAGGGATTATAAAAGGCTTTTGTTTAACTATTAGAAAAGAATAATTTCTTTTAAAAACTAAATTTATTGGATATCTGCTCTGTCCTACTTGCAGATTATTCTAAACCACCAGGGATGACAGAGAAATGCTTGCTTATTTGAAAGGATGATGTAGCTGCTCTGCTACATCTAGGCAGTCATTCATAGTTCTTAACTAATAATCAAGTCTTTTGGAGAGTAACTGATTTACAGTATTACTGACTAGCAGAAAAAATTCATCTGAAAATGTCCAATGTAAAAATCAATTGTTTGTAATCCAGGTAATTGTCTTATGCATTATTGTCCATGTGATGAACCTATACCAGTGTTCAGCTCTCTGCTTATTATGACTAGTTCATTTTTGAGTCCATGGCTAAATAAATGTAAATAGAACATGAATCAAGTTCTCATAACCTGGCACTGTTTAGTTCTGAGGAAATGTATGTTAAACTGATTTGGTTTAAATAAAACTGTATTTTGTATTTACTGTTGGTAAAATGCAATATGGAGGGTACTGGAAAGAGTTTCATACCCACTTGGGGTTTCCATAATATGCTTCTGTGTTATAGATTTTCTATCTCTCAGCTTGCCCTTATAAATACATTCCAGAGCATATTTGATATTAATTTCTCTCTTCCATAAATATCTGAGAGAAGTGTCGGAATCAGTTCAAGTTTTGGTGACTGTTTATAAATTATTCCATGGTTCCTCATAGCAGGCTGCTTTTATTTAATTGCTTCTTTTCTTTTAAAAATATTTGAGTCGGTAAAAACAATAATGGTAAAAGGTGCAGACACCATACAGTATTAGGGAGATAAATCAGATTCTCCCCATACAAACAAAGGGTTGTGGTCTCTGAATCGACAGAGATCCCCAGAGACTTTCTCAGCCGAATCTGTGCTGACAGCTCTCTGTAATATGTTAGGTGGAAACAATCCATCCAGAAAGCTAATGCCACTTCAGCCCTACATGAGAAGAGGACAGTGTTAACAAGACAGCAGGAGATGTGACAGCCAGTGACTGGTTGATACGAAGTGAGGGAGGTTGTCAGCAAGTGTGGCTGGAGCTGGCCACAAAAATTTTTTGGAGATGATGGCTACAGTCTGGTGCTCTTTTGAGACAAACCTTCAATGATGTGGATAAAGTTTAAAGGAGACTAAGTTGGATGGTGGCAAAATCTGACTACCTTTATGCCAGCTTGACTGTGTCTGGTTTTGCTTTTGACCACCTCAGGCTTCCCAGATCCAGGACTCTGAAAGAGGCTCTGTGGAATAGCCTCGGAGATAGAGGGGTGTGAAACTCCCCCGACTTAGGAGCCTCGTGCACCCAGATAGCTGGCCTGCTTTGGGTCTGGAGTGTCTTTGTAATTTGGAAATGCTTCCTTGCTGTGCAACTGTAGCTGTAATTTGGAACTAAACCAATTACCAAAACATTTTGTGAAACTATTTCCTTCTTCTTTGCAGCCCTATTTCTAAACCTGTCATGATACACAGGCAACAGAGGCAAGCCTTCACTTGCAGTCACCACTACACCTGAGGTATTTAGAGGTTGTGGATGCCCCATCACTACTGGAAGTGTACAAGATCAGGTTGGACTGGGCTTTGGGCAACCTAACCTAGAGAAAGATGTTCCTGCCCCTGGCAGAGGGTCTGAGACTAGATGACCCTTAAGGGCCCCTTCCAACCCAAACAGGTCTGTAATCCATGTCAAGAAATGAGAACAAAATTCAACATCTGTGAATGAGGCTGTGTTTCTAAACTCTAATTTGTATCTGTAGAGGAAAACTCCTCTGCACTGTTATCTCATTTCTTACTGTGTTTCTCCACACTCATGAAAAAGTGCAACAGGACAAAGGTGCAGGTGCAGCAGAGTGGAGAGGCAGATCTCTGTGCCACTTTATATGCATCAGCACCATGAGACAAGGCAGCTGTAAGAGTGCAGCACCTGCAGGAGCAGGACAATACATCTGTTGCATCTGGATACCTGCTCTTGCCAGGGCTCCACAGCACCAGCTGCACAGAAGAGCTTCTCCTCATTCCCATCTTGCATATTTTTGCTGAAAAGAGACCACTTGGGAAGTCACAGGGGGAGGATAAAGACAAAAACCAATCACCACATTGTTGCTCAGAAACAAGTCCTTTCAGTAGCTGGAAAATCATCTATAAAATGCAGGAAACCCCAGAGGTTTATATCTCCCTAGTTCAGATAGTGCCTCAGAAAAGATGTTCTGCATGTGTAGGGTTAAGTGGTTTGCCTTCCTCTAGTTAAGGTAAAAAAAAAATAATTAAAAAAATGAAAAAAAACCAAAAAGCCAACTCAAAACTACTGTATAAATGGTGTCTTGTGAAGGGAGCAACACCTGAAAAATCCATGTTTTTCTATTTATCCTGTGGTTTTTATATAAGCAGGCTATATTACTCCCTGGTGCCTTCCTGCCAGCTTCAGCAGAGTTATACTAGGTTTGAGGGTTACCTGGAACCTTCTGGAGGCTATTCTTAGCTTGCATGGTTTTTTTGTCTCTGAGCTTCATGTAATTTAGCAACATTATTCCCAAAGTTCTTATTGGTCTTTCTTTACAAAGCCACTCCATCAATGTACTACTTCTTTGACTACAGCCCTCTTTCAAGTGATGTCATCTTATGCTCAGAGAGAAAAAAAAACAACCTTGTAATGCCCAACCGAAGCAACAGGGATTCCTTCCCACAACCAGGACAGGGCAAAGATTTCCAGGGAAAATGTTGTGTCTCCTGCCTGCCTTCCTATTGGGCGGAAAGTTAGCAGCCTGTCCTCTTGAAGCAGTGCAGGCACTAGGTTGCATAAGGCTCTTTGTGTTTTCTCTGCTCAATTCCAGAGGCTCTTTGTTTTCCTCACCCAGAACGTGGTTGTGAGTAGATGATTCTTGCTTTGAAAGTTATGAACTGGATCTTCTGTCTTCAAAGTCGAATTACTTTTAGTACATCAGTCAAGAGTGCATACATGCTATCATAATAAAAATTAACCAGGATTAATCAGTAACACAGTTTTCCTATAAGTCATGTCCCCATATGGTCTGGAGGCTTTTTTCTGTTAGCTTGGTTACTTATAAATGTAAAGTGTTGTGTGTGTCTGCTGCTAATTCTGCTCTATCAGGAGTAGTCCTGAATGTTTCATTGTAGCTTTTATGGTAACACATAATTGGACAAAGTGCTCAGAAATGTTCATTTCAGGTTAGCCAGAGGATACTTTACTGTGAAACTAAAACTAGCCCCTAAATCTGATGGGATTTTTATGATGGACTGTTGCATCTGAGTGCTTGATTTTTAAAGGCATGAATTCAAGAGGATTTTTTTACGTATGATTATTTTTTTCCCTTCCTCCAAATATTGATCTGGTCCCATTTAATTTTTTTTCAGGCCAAGTCTAAAAATCAGTTTTTGGTGTTCAAAAACTCAGCCTGAATGTCCCAGTAAAATAATAAACCAGTTCTTTGTGATTTTCTTAAAATCACTGACACTAGATTTAGCTCTTGGAGGTAACAAGTACTGACATTCCAGAGGTGTGGAGTTCAGATTGGTTTCGTTCCACCCCTAGCAGATGGACTGAAGTCAAGGTGAAAGCTCTGATTACATCACACTCAGAGCCCAGGACATATCTGCCTCTGATGCAGCAAGGATTTTGTTCTGAGCAGTGTCACACCTGGTTTTCAGAAGCATTAAACTCACGCTTACAGAACTCACTGGATCAATGTGATTATGTGTATGCCACAGTGACCACTTATCTCTGTAGCCTACAGTTGACCATTATTTCTGGAAGGACAATGTAATGATGGCATTACATGGACATACCAGCTGTCTCAGTAGGGGTCTTGCATGCTTTCCTCCACACTGAAATCATGAGATACTGCAGGAGGAAGGAGCTACCAAGATTGGAGAGACAATGTCTGACAATGAACCTTCATCGATAGAGAGACAAATGCGTGAAGAGGACTGGACTGTTTCTCACTATAATGGACTTCATGTATTGGGTTTTGTTAAGGGTTTTGCAGTTAATGTATAATTCCCTATATGTTCTATTGTAGTTGCTGGAAAATTCCTTCTTCCCTCATGGCCTCGAATCCTACCCTGTGATTGGTTGGGGTTTTTTTACTGCATTGCAGTATATTCCCTATATGATTATTCCAGCTCCTTGTTTTGCATGCTCCTCCCATGCTCCACCCTAACTCCACCACAGGTCCACCCCCTTCTGGAAAGTTCTAGCTGGGCCCTATAAAAGGTGGAAGCCACTTTAATAAGCTGCCTCAGAAGTGTGCCTTCTTCTTTTTTGATCTGATGTCAGAGCTGCAAGGTAATACCTTATTTTTCAAACCTGTGTTGCAGCCATGTGAGACCAGACTCCTTGTCTTTTTGTCCTGCCTGGACACTGCTCAGTGTTCCCTAGGGAAGGGATTACAGAAATTTGCAGTTGTTTTGGGGCAGCAATTCTTTTGGTTTGGGCTGATGACTTCAACAGCATGAGGTGCTTGGATTGAAAGAAATTCAAAATCCCTCCAAACTGATGTTGTGTGTTGGAGGGGAGCCACAAGGACAGCTACCAAAAGACAAACAGGGTCTATGAAATAGCAACTTGGTTTCAGAGCTAAAATGAGAGGCTGTAAAGAACAGGTGGCTGCAGCAAATCTATTCCTTCCTGAGGGAAGTATGCTGCTGAATCTCCTCTCATTGTGAGAAAGTAGGAGAACCACAAGCCTGTGCCAGAGGACTGGGTGAGAAAAATCAGGGAGGAAAAAAATTGCAAGCAAAAAGTCAACAAAATGAGTGGGATCTTGGCCAGCCTCTCCAAGGCAGATGGCACTGCTGGTTACAACAGCTGCAACTGAAAATCCGGGAGACAACAGAGGTAACTGACAAATATTTAAAGATTACTACCAGCTGTTTAGTCCAAACCGTATCTCCTTCTCTGCTGGGTAGAGAAAGCTTTGTACTGGAATTGCTTTACCTTCTCTTCATTATTGGATAGCAAAGATTATATTTAAAGGTCATTAGCAAGATCAAGCTCCTCCATGCCAGCAATATCTTACCCTGCAGTAAGGTCCTCAAGCCAGACAGACTCAGAGCCTCCTGTTTGTGCAGTAAAGCAAGTGGGACATTGTGCCTTCCTCCTTCATGTGGCTCTGCAGCCTGCTGGTTTCTCCATGGTTGCTCAGACAGAGGAGTTGTGGCTCCTGGACAGGTTAGGGAAAGAGAGAGGTGAGTTCCTGTGTGACAGGCAGTGCTGTTTCACACTGAGGTCTGGTCCCTGCTCCTCTGCTTACTAAACACAGGTAACTCTCCAGTTCCGTCCTTTGGAAACTGTGCAGCCCTCAATGTTCATCTTTTCTGCATCTTCTTCTGCATGCTGCTTGCCCAAAAAACATGGCCAGAGCAATCTGACTGGTCCTCTGCCCCTTGTAAGTGTTCAGCTTGCTAAGGGAGCTGAGCTATTCTCGAAAGGAAGTACAGCTCTGTACCTGCTCTTATGAGGCAGTTTTCCGTGCTGATAAATTTGGCTTCAGCTTCTGGTACTTCTCCTCCCCTAGGAACACTGATTTTATTCTCAGCTGGTAATTACAAGTGTAACCACTGTGCTTGAGGTACCCATTCTAAATATGAAAGATTCTTTCCCCAGAAGAGTCTCAGAAGTGTATTGTTTTCCACTCATAGACTGTTGGCAAGAGAGAGATTTTGTCAAATGTCTTCTAGGTCCCCACTCAATTCTTAAACATTAGAAAAATGGATCATTATCATGAGTCTATCTTCCCTTTCAGTCTTGTTGTGCTGCTGTTCCATTTGAGATGAAGCAAAATACTTTGAATGAATTAGAAAGGTAAACAATTGAATTTTTATGAATCTGCTGGTGACTGATGAGTAGGAATGGAGAATATTGAAATTTATTTTTTTTTTTAAGAAATGTTACCATCAGAACTGCTTACAGCTAGAAATGATGACTAAATGCATTGGAATCATTGAATTCATCCATCTGAATCCTAATAAGAACATAAAAGCAGAAAGGGATGTTGGAGGACACGACTGGTCACGGCAGGGGAAGAGAAGATACTGCGGTCCGCCAAGGTGAGCAATGTTAGGACAAGATTATCTTTCCTGTCATGTACTTGCCAAACTGCAGCTTTTACTTGGGCTGGTGCTCTGGGTTTTTTTCTCCCCCCATGCACAATGAAATGTAACTTTAGGATGAAGAGAATGGGTAAGGGAATTATGGAGATAAGCCAGATGACTGGTTGTACCTCTGAAATGTTCTGGGATCTAGGCTTGCCAAATCTCATCTTGAGCAGCAGAAAACCAGTTTTCCTGTCTGATCATCCTACTCTGCCAGCACAGGAGCAGTGGGAAACTGAGCTGGCCATTCTGCTGCTGGTCCAAGAGGTGGGTGGGAAGGCAGCTGTTCTGGGGCTGTTTCTGTGGGCTTCAGGGTGGCATTACTGATGCTGTGCCCTTAGCAGGGCTGCAAGAAGCTGCGCATAGAAAGGGAGAGAAACAACTACAGGTGAGAGAGTGGAGTGAGTCCAGCCCCACACAAACACTGGTGCCATTGCAGTTTGCAATTGCCATGCATACATCTGGATGCAGGAGACTCCATCACACAGGCACATGAAAATGTGTATTGTGCTTGGCATTCTATTGATCTGTGAACTCCATTGATTTAAGTATGGATAATTATGCCCAAGTCTCTTTAGCCTCTTTCTTTCTTAAAGAAGTATTGCTAACAGGATTTTCCTTAAGCAGGGCCATACCTAAATTTGTTGCAATCATCTAATTAAGGCTGTCACGGCTTCTGTGCTTAATTATACTGCAGAGAAGCATAAATACAGCAGGGTGCCTAAACTGATCTTTTCCAAGATGTGGGCAATGAGTGCTCTATGGCAGATACCTACACCTGTATTTTGTGGTTTTCTCATGCCTGTAGTTCCTGTACAGGTTCCACCCTATAAATGCTCTGATTTCTTAAAATTTTATTTACTATGTTCTTTCAACTTCTCCTAGAAACTGTTTGGAAAATTTCAGCTGGATCATTTTATGTTGGGTTTTAAAAAAGCAAAATTATTCCAAAAATATTGATTCAGTGGCATGTAGAAAGGCAACAGTGATTTTTATAGAAGAGGTTGACATAGGTGGCATGAAACATTTCAGGGGTTTATTTAAATTTGTGATGTTCAGGAAAAGGAAATTAAATAAATATTTCTCTGAGCCTAGTTATTTTTTTCACCTCAGTTTTGTATGATTATTGTATCTCCCTTTTAAAATTTCTCATTACAACTTTTGCAGGGCATTTAGTCAGAGAGCGACATAGTTTTCAAGCAACTTTGTCATGTCATTATGGTATTAACTTAAAAGGCATTTCTCAGAAACTTTCATAAACACTGGTGGGACAGAGGCGTGGCTCCAAGGAAGTGTGTGACCTCTGAAGATGATCAAGGGCCACTCTAATAGTGTGGTACAGGTCTAGGGTGACTCTTAGCTATGATGGAAGCCATTATTTGATGCATACCCAGTGGAGTTCCCAAAATCCTGGAGGTCTTTGCCCTCCCAGCATAAGATGCCACTGGGACCTCCAGAAAATTCTAGGGAGTTGGCTGCCTATGAAGCAGCTGTGTTCAGGAGAGAGAAAAAGAGGAGAGATGCTGGACTCAGAGCTGCTCTAGGATTTGGTCTTCCAGAGCCTGTTTTGCTGTGAATGAGTTCATAGCTGTATGTAAAAAATCAGATCTAGTATATATTTTTGTAATAACTACTTAATGAGCAAATATATAAAAAATTGGAGATTTTCTTTCAAATGATTTAGACAATTAGAAACAGCAGAATAACATTTTTCTTTCTTACCAAAGCCTGATTCTATCACTTCTTCCATACATTCTGTGTTTGGGATTGCATTTTGGAAATGGACAGTCTGGACAATCTGTGAAATCTAGCCCTGTGGCTAGAAAAAAAGATGGAAAAAAGTTAATGCTTTTGAAGACTATATATGTCCTCCCTAGAGTATTCCTCAAACCCTAGGATTCATGTCATCTGATTCTGTGTGGCAAAATGCAGATTATTTTTCCCCCAGAATCATGCTTTTGTATCATGACATGCCGATCTGTAATGAACTGGACTATGCAATGCCATTCCTTCTCAGCTGTTCTGTTTTCTGCATCCTGCTCCTTTGTTTGGAGGTGCTGCATAAAGTCAGCCACTGCTATGCTGTGATTATATGTATTTTGCACATAAAATTTTACTTGGCATGATGCAACATTTACACTGAAAGGGATTTCTACATATACATCTGGTTCCTAATCTTTCTCTGAAAGCCTGTGCTGTTTAAAAAACACACATCTCTCTCTAGCTTCACTAGAGATTTATTTGGTAGTGAGATAAAACCCTTCATAGACAACTGGTTTGTTGCTGGTCATGGTCAAAGACAGTTTTTTTTTTTTAATTTATTTTTATTTTGGGAGTCTGTTAACTAAAATCAAAGCAATTATTCAGAAAAGAATAACAAAATGATGACTGAGGCTTGGCAGCATTATTTTTGTGGAAAACAGATTTTGGTGGTTAAATGATGACTACCATAGGTAAAAGGAGGGCATGCAGCCAGCCTACAAACTTCAAGGGAGTATGAAAACATAGAAATACTTCTTTACATGGTAAATTAAGAATTCTTGTAAGCGGGAGGACATTTAAGCAGCAATGGGAAACCCTATGAAATACAAAAGTAGAAAACCTCAGGTGAATACATCCTTCCACTGAAAATAAAAATCTTTGTAAAAGAGCACACGATTAGTGGCTTATCTGAAGAAAATACTACTCATTCTCCTTATCACTGCAGTTGTGGTGAAAGCAGTCAGCAAAATGCCAAGGTGTGAGCCTGCGTCTCCATATGGCTTACAGTGGCCATCCCCAGCACCACAAACTGCTCAAGGCTTGACAAGGCATTGCCAGGAATGCTCTTATTCCCATTTTCTCTGTGAGTTTTGGTGCTGGTTGTGTCTTTAATCATGTTCCCAGGTTCCCTGTGTTACCTGCTTAGCTGCAGACAGGGTAACCCTGTATCTCTGTCTCACTGGTGGCTAAGCTGACGTGAGGTGCTGCATGTTAGCAGTTCCCTATTGCACTTGAGAAAATAGGGGCAGAGACCAGAAATAAATTCCTTATTGTACTGTGCTGGCTATTGATTGGGAGGAGAAAAGCCAGGACTCCTTCCATTCATTTTCCCTTTTATCTTGGATTGCTTTCAAGTAGATCTAGTCGTTTTTATGGGGACCTGAAAAGAAACTTTCTTCTAAAAAGTAAGTTTTTTGAGTACCCCAAAATATTTAGGGTTCTTTATATCTACAAAGGAAACAAAAGCAAAGTACTGCATTCCACAAATTGTCACTGATCAGAAGGTAGATTATATATATGCCTTTTGACTTTCTCTGACATTGTTGTTTTCTCGACAATAGCAACTTTCTGTTTCACTGTCTTGGATTTATTTAGTTGATCATGTCAATATGTATACTTATTGTTTATATTTGCTTTTCATCCTCTTCTTTTCTGGTCTCTGCATGAACTTGTATCAGCATTGCCTGGAAAGCATGGTGACAGGGCCAAATCTGTTTTAAATTAAAGGCAAAAACATGCTAGGCAATGGAGTTATGCCGGGAAGGAACTTGGCCTGCTATCCTCATATTGCTAAAAACCAGCTGCTGCTGATTTCACTCTGTAACTGCTGATTCTCACACCGGGGAGGAGAAGAGGATTATCTCAATGCAGAAACCTTCCTGAACCTTAGGGGAGAAGTTTGGTAACTGTGTCCTTCTGCTGGGGAACCATTGCAGTGTGTATTTATCACCAGTGCGGGAGACCCGACCTGCCTGCCATGGTATGGCTCCAGCTGTGATTCTGCACGGCATTTGGAGTGCTCTCCCACGGCTTTATAAAAAAATCACACTATTTTTGTGGTACAACGACTCAGGGAGCCAAACACTACAGCTATGCAAGAAATGTCACAACTTTGTTGTGCTGTGTTGCATCCATGGCTAACTATCATCCTGAAATTCCAGTAAAGGCACAAGGGTATAACTAAGAAAACACTTTACTTTAGAATGGGTTTTAATTATGATTTTTCCATTAAATTAACTTGCTTCTTCAATGCAGCAATGAAATGGGAATTGGTTTTGGTTTTCTGTATCATTAACCTGGCAAAAAATTTAAAATAGGATGTACCTAGATAAAGATTTGAAGATATAACATATGCTGTGATTAAATCTCTAGTCTAAGGAACTCCATCTTAGATCACTGGTTCAGCACTCTTCTTACATTTGAAACATGAAAGAAAAAACATCAAGTCTGTTTTATAGAAACTCTACTTTGGCAAATTTAAGAGGGAGAATTTTGGTTACAGTTAACCTACAACTGTACTTACATACTTTGTAACTTCAATTAAATCAAGACTGATTTAATTTTATATAATTCCAGTTTTAGAATTTATTTCTAAAGAATTTGATTTAAAAATTGTATTCCAAATGAATCTTCAGTTGAAAAAGATCCCAAAACATTTACCACTATAATGGCAATTAAAATTTTGAAAATATTCAGTTTTTGCTGAAAGCCTAATGGTATTTCTAACTATGAAGTGTATACCAAATGAGAAATATGAATGCTTTGAAAAACAAATTTTGGAAAAGCATTACTTTAATTTTTTTATTTTTTTTTTTAATTTTTACCAAGCTTCTTCATTTAAAATAAAATTACCTGGATATTTACAAACAGTATTTTTTGTTAAACTAAATATTTTAGTTTAGGTTTAATTTTTTATTTCATTTTTGACATTTCTTAAGGTTTCCTTTCACAAATCAACAGAGTATATATCATATTTTATATGCAATTTTAAATGCTTTTAATGTTTTTTCAATTTTATTCAACTTAAATTGCCTTTCATTTATGTTTGAATGCAATGCAGAGTGAAAAAACACAAGCCAAAACATTTTAGTCTTTTACAATGAAGGTAAAATAATGACAGTGGATTATAATGTAATGTTTTCTTCAACTGGACCAAATTTATTTTTTTTCTCCAGCTCTTCAATTTTTGCTTTCTGATCTAGCATGCATGCTGATTCTCAAAGGAGCAGCAGTCCTTCATTAGATCAAGCTGTGCTTCTGATGTTTTAATCTCCTAAAACTGCAGTTCACAGTTCCAAACAAACATTCTGTCTTTTCTCTCCTATGACCCCTAAGCAGAGCAGTATTATTTCTAAATTTCCCAGTGTAACCCGATGCAATTATTCTTAAGAATCACATTTTTTTTTAACTTTTGGAAGGCTTTTTTCTTTTTTGGTCACATGCTTCCAAACCTAAAGGTAGGAGTTTCCACTTGCAGGACAATGAATTACCAGGTAAAAGCCATTTTCTCATAAAGCTTTCATTTTCCAGAGCCATGCCAATGGCTGTGCCTGTAAAGAAGAGATTTATCTGGTTTTGAGCTCTTTTATCAGTACAGCTCTTCCTTGCCACAGATTCAGCTGGAACATTCACTCTTGGATGTGTAGGGTAGTATCACAGCTTCATTAGAAATCCTGAAAGCTTGACTCTGATAAAGTTCAAATTTTTATAAAACATATATATATATATCAACAAATATAAACTATATTTAAATTTCCAGCATTTCATAATCTTATCTCTTTCTGCATGAAGTGAATTCTCTCCATGGCTTTAGTGAATATCATTTAGCCCACCTTGCATTTGGCTGTGCTGAAGTCACAAATCTTCCCTTGTGGAATTTAATTGGATTGTGGCCACTATTTGTGGTGACAAAGGGACTAATGCTGAGCAGATAGACTCATTACAGCAAAATTTACTTGTGATAATGCAGAGTCATACATTTCCCTTTATTTTTTAATTTTTTCCCTCTCTTATTTCCCCCCCTAAACAATCAGTGATTTCAAGCTGTGTTACAAGCCCTGCCATCTCTAGTCCCAGGAAGTACAGTCACCAATAATGTTTGCGTTCACACCAGTCACCCTATTATGGAAGGAAAACTTTAATTTCTTATTGTTACACATTTCCTTTGCATTAATTCCCTACTCTGGCTGGCAGAAAGGCTCCAGAGACTCAGGGAATGGTTTCTTAAGTCAGTCCTTGAAAATGCAATCCTTGGGGCACAAGGCAGGTGTTAAATACAGCCATAGGTTTGGGTTGTGTGTTTTGGTTTGGTTTTGTTTATTTTGTTTGGTTTCCAGAGGTTTTTTGGTAATTTTATGGCATGTAATAACGGTAAAGTAGCATGGCTTTATTTGATCAATGTCAGAAGATATTTTTCTCTGATTCTCAAAGGTACCTGTGGTACAGACAGAATGAAAGCAAAAAATCAGCCAGTATATTTTTATTAGTTGCAGTGTCAAGGAATAAACCAGTTATTAATGGTACTTTTTCTGGTCATGGAATTAAATCCTATTTTAATCTAAGGGTAGAAAAGGAAAATTAATACTGTTTGTTCTGAAATATGGCACTGCTCTTTACATAGCTGAGAACAGACTGGAAATTTTCTCTTTCTGAAAAATAGTTTACTTACTACATATTATCAATATGAATTCAATTTGCAGAGTAACTGTAGCCCCAGAACAGTACAATCTCAAAAATAATAGCTTTCTGCTTTCCCCTTGCCAATCTCCACCCTGGCTCCGTGCTGGTGCATCACAATGTGTGGTGCAAAGCTGCCTCCTCACTGTGCCGGCACGGAAGGCTTCACCTATAAATCAAGAAAGGCACAGTCTGTACTGTCTTATCTCCTCTCTGACCTGGGTACTTCTCTGACCACAGGAGACCATACTGCACTGACTGTCACATAAGTGCCAAAGTGGTTGTGTGATACTCTCAGGCTTAACAAACCCAAACATGTTCAGATGGGTCCATCTCATGGACTGACCTTGCATTCTAGTTGCCAGTTCCTGTGGATGAGGGTGATTATGGGAGAGGATCAGACATCGAGTGAGTTCCTGCAGCATCAGATTCCATGCCTTAAGAGAGAATGAGAAGTCAGAGAATGACAGGGTTGCCGTCTCTCTTCTTTAATAACTAGTGTGAGAATGGGGTGAGATATGAGACCAGTGTCCTGGAAGCCTGCCTAGTTTGTGAGGTGTGGTACTTTGGATTCCTGGGATGGGTTAGAGAAGGAACATCTCTTAACATGTGGTTCTTCACTCACAGAGAAACCTTAATGTCACAAAGCTGGGACAGGCTCTGCTCATGGACCATTCATCCTTTCTTCTTCTTCTCCTGCAATTTCCATCAAAGTCTTGGTGTGGTGAGCTCAAGCCAGTGAAACCGTTCCTAAGCTGACTGCTTTTTCTTCTAGTCCTGCACTTATCTGTCATTTGCACAGGTTTTGTTTTGTTTTGTCTTTGTTTTTGTTTGTTTGTTTGTTTTTGTTTTGTTTCTTTTGCTTTTTAAGTATTTCTTCCAAAAGCTGCAGTTTTTTCTCTTCCAGACACAGTTCATTCAGAAAGTCTTCTGTGGAGTGCCTCAAATACATCTTTGCCCTCATGTGTTTATTACTTTTGACATGGTGAATGTACTTACTTTAGTGTCCATATTCTCCTGTCATTTACACGAATGTAAACCTGGAAGGACTCTATTGTTTCTTATTCATCCACATGCAGATGAAAGATGTGTAGTTTTAAGCAGAAAAACTCCTTGTCATTCTGTAGTAAAATTTAAATACTTATGTTGATCTCCATCTACCATGGTTTCTGTCAGGAGATCTGAGAGGTCACTTACGAGGTGAACAATTTTCTTCTGCAATGTAGCATTGCTATTAAGTGGCACATGATGACTAAGCATCTATCTCCCTGCCTTGATGGTCTGCTCAAGCTTGACGTGAACCCATAGATTCAAAATGTAATTCAATCATGTTTGATGGTAGAGGTTAAACCAATTACCATTGAACAGTCAACAGAGGTGGCCAAATCCAGTCCTAGTGTTACACCTGGTTAATGCCAAGACTGAATTGAGTCCTGTATCAATAAAAATGCACCTTCACAGGCCCCTTTTAATGAAATGCTGTATGGAATTTATTCCTTGTTTTGTTTCCTTAACATTATAAAAAAAAGTAACTGTGTTTTGAAGTTAAATCACTCAGCTGGCACACACATTGTCAGGCTGAATGCTAATTATTCAGCTTGATTGAGTCCAGAAAAAAGGATTGTAAATTATAAATTGAACCCTGATATAGACACACTTAGTAAAGCTTTCACCTTGATTCCTTTGTTCTCCTGACTTTAACAACAACTGAGATGACTTCAGCAGCAGACCATCGGTGTTCTGTTCTGCAGGGTTTGGCACAGATAACTGTCCCCTGTGGTGAGCAGTTAGAGCCCTGCAGGGAACAGACCATAGTGAGCACTCCCACATGCCCTGTGTGCCACAGATGATTTCTCAGTCCCAGCATGTTGTGCATGCACTTGTCCTTTGAAAAGCACTTCCAGAACTGCACTGCTGCTAATTTGCAGCCCAAGTTAGTCAGGTTTGTTTTATATCCTTTTGTTCTTGGGCCAGTATAGCCTTGTAGGTCCATTAGGTGCATAATCAGTGAGGTTTATTCTCTTGCATCCCTGCCCAGTCTTCCTTTTGTTGGTATGTATGCCAAGTTCTTTTAGGATCTTCTTCTAATGGTCCTACAAACTTTTTGGTGCACCTCTTCCAGTTCAAATTTATCTTTGCTATGGACTCTTGTGTTGCTACAAGAGAGGCAAAATGAAAAGTAATACAACTGCCAATAGCTGTACGTGCGTGTAGCCTTATGCAAGCAAGTGATGTCCAGTTCTATAGTTATTGTCCTTGTCTCCCTTGCAAAGTTAGGAATGGTTTGTCAACAGGCTTTAGCCACCTGAGCCCTGTTTCTGCTGGTTATTTCTAGATGTTAGCTCTGCAGTTGCACAGATTCAGAACAACAGTGCTGTGCAGAGGCTCAGGATGTGTCACTCTTACTTGGCTCATCCGCAACATACAGTCATGCTAAGTTTCTAGGTGTTGCAGGGGCTCTCTCTCAAACGTGGGATAGAGCTTAACTCTTCTGACTGTTTAAAGGGAAAAATACCTGCAAGGTGAATCTGGATTTGAGCAGCACAAGTGCCAGAGTCAGGCTTCCACTGTAGACTGTTCTCCAAGGTGTATGGAGTGATTTTAGATGCTGTGGACCTGTCCCAGAGGGCTCTTCACTGCCCTCCTGCACCCAAGCAAGGGTGATCCTGCAGTCTTTTACAAGTCTGTGACAGGAGAAGGTCAGTTCTTCCACTGCTGGTGCTGAGATCTAAGGATGGGCAATGAATGAGGTGACAATGACAGGGTAGATTTTTAGAAGACAGCAATTGGAGAGTTTAAGCAAGCACCAAAGTCATAGAGGAGAACCATGAAACTTTCAGACTCCTGAGTAAGAGAAGTCTCATAGTCCATCTGTAATGGTTTTTAAGTGTTAGGGTTGAAAAACAACCTGACATTAGCAATGAGTTCTTACAGATGCATCTTATCTCTGAGGACTGCAATCATAGTAAGGTAGAATGAAACTAGCAGAAATGTAATGGTCACTATTAAAATGAATGTGTTGGATTCTCTTTTCAGAAGTGCTGTAAAATCTTTCAGATAATGTAAGCATTAATTCAAAACATTTGCTCACACTATGCTACTGTTACTTGGCCTGCTTCCCTTTGCTGACATATGCACTGCAGCTGCAGATTTATTTCTACAGACATGTATTTTTGTATTTTGGTAATAAATTCTTTTTAATTGAGTGACTCCCCAGGACTGAGATCTTATGATCTGATTGATTTAAATGCCTGTATGAGACTGTGTTTTCACTGTCTGGCAAAACACATGACATAAATTTTACTCTGGGGCCAAATAAATTGGGGAATCGTACTAAATTTTACTAAACAGGGAAGATGGGTCATGAAGGAAGGCACTGTGAAAATAATGCATATTCAGAGTGTAAAATGTAAAATAAATGAAATCCTTATGAAAACAGGAAACTTGTTACTGACAGTAGAGCCTAAGTGAGGTCTGAAAATTACTGCATATAGGGCCTCATGGAGATAGATACCTCTGCTCCCTTGGCAGAAATATTAGATGTACTTAACAGTATATGGTGATATTAATGAGAAAAATGGTGATACGGAGAGAGCAAGAATATTGCTTTATTTTCTTGCAGTAAATGGCAAAGTTCCCTGAACTTCAATGAGACAACAACTGTACCAAATACCATAACAATAGCTGAACCATAAAAGAATAAAAATCCCAACCGATGATTTGATTTCATTTAGTTTTGTGTCACTCCAGGTTTATTCCAGCAAAATAACTATTTTTCTACTTTTAAATGAAGTAGTGCATTGTTAGAGAAAAAACAAACCAGAATGAGTCTGCATAGCTCATTATTACAGAGGAAATCCAAAAAACAACATGGGCAGATATTTTATTCTTAAAAAATTAAAGGGAGAGTAATAATTTCTAATGATTTTCTTCAGCATTCTTGGACTCTTTAAGAGATTGTTTGCATAAAGAGTTAGATCCCTCTGTGAGACTGTTGTTCAGACACATTTCACTGACACCAAATGTGACCTAACAGTTCATCTTCTTTGAATTAAGCGGCTTACTCAGATGGGAGATGAAAGATGGTACAAGCTGGAGATAGACTGAGCTTGCCCAAATTCAGCTTTTTCTTCTCTTGAAATGTTGACTGTAAAGAAAGTTAAGATATAGTATCTAGTAAATCTGGTTTAAAAAGCCTGTCTTTCAGTCTGCTTTTTACTTCCATGGTTTTCTCAGTGTTCATACAGCACCAGAAATATTTTATAGCTTCTCTCTTTGGCACATTCTTATTGCATGTGTTGAATAATGCCTTGCATCTGCTATAAGTAAACAAATGACCATAATCTTTAGTGCCTGGGCTAAAAGGCACTAAGGAAAACGTAAAACCAGCTTTTTATGTCATGAACGTGAGAAACAGAGAGTAGGATCTCAATTGTTCCAGAGAGAGTGTTTCCATCACAGGAGGAGAAATAGTCCCCTTAGTTTGTGAATGTGCTGGGCCACCCTTGCATTTTATAACCACAAATGACTGCTGTTTCTCTGCAGACGTAGCAGTGCTACCTTGTAGCTACTTGCAGCACTTAGCTCTCTGGGGACAGAAATCCAGAAGGAATGGTGAGTTCCTTAGAAAAGAGTGCGGAATCTTAGGAAGGTGCTCTCTTGTCGTCCCTCAGTGCTGTTACAGAACAGGACTGCAGTAACGTCGTGGTATAGCCTGGTTACCACTCTGGTGTCTCCTAGCGAGTGTGGCTATAAAGGTGGTACACCTGAACTCCTCAAGAATGGAAATCCATGCACTGGTTGGGCTGCCTGGCCAGGAAAAAATGGGGCTGTGTCAGAGCATGATGATTCTAAAGAGAGGCAATACTTAGGAACAGGAGTGAGGACTTGTAGCTGGATAAATACAGAGACAGCAGTTTGCTGTGGAGTTCAAGGCTTTGCTCTGCTGCTTTGTCCTTCTTGCCTGTCCCTGTGCTCTGGACATATCACCTCTGTTATCAGCTAAGATTTGATCTTTAAGAAGTTTCATCTACAATGAAACTACAGATATGTTTTGAGGATGGTACTTAGATTTTTACATTTAGTGCTGAGAGAGATTGCCTGGGAAAGGAAAGAAGCTGCTGAGCTTGTTAGAGACCCACAGAGGAGAAAGTGTTCTGAGATAGTTTCAGACTTGTAAGTTGTTTTGGCAACTGTTATTAGACATGGCCCATAATTATTTCTGTAGTTATAGAGGAGTGTAATTTGCTTATAATTACTGTATTTGCAAATATATCAGTAGGGAAACCAACAGGAAAAAAATGCCTACTTTTTTTCCCCATCCTGTTCTTTATGACTGTAGGAAGGCAAAAATATTTGGACACAAAAAAGATCCTCTAATGAGCCCCAAACAGGCACATTGTGAGACTGAGGGGGGAAATAGTTATTCTAGATAGCAGAGAACTGGCTTCTGGCATAGTCCTACAAAGTGGAAATAATAACCTCTTTCCATTGTAATTTTAAAATTGTAACTCTGTGCTGTTCTTCTGATGCTTTGTGATAGATGCCAGGAGTGGAGTCTGCTCTGCTCCCGGTGTGAGTCAGATAATAAAGCAATTTCTGAGCTGTAGCAGCATTGCACCTTTCCTTTTGTTTCCTCTGAAAGATATTGTAGGGCTGCATTATCAAGATTCACCCTCACAGACCAACATTTTATTTTTAACTCACCCTTTAAAAGAATTTGTGAGAATGAAGGGGATGTCTTATCTCTCATCATGGGTATGTCTCTTGAAGGATTTGAGCAAGAAAATGCTGCATGCATTTTCTTACCTTGAATCTCAAACAAAGAAAAGAAATTCAGTAGATTTCCTGGGCTCTTAATCTTCACACTGAGAAACTGCTCTAAACACTAATGAACATTAAATTGCTATTGCTCTGTTGGCGTGTAGCACTTCAGTCAGCAGTCCTTCCAGAGTCAATAACAGCAGGCAATCTACTGCAGTTCCCCTGGTGTTTATTTTTAAAAATAATACTTAAAAGGCTCTAAAAATGAAACATTTCATTTTGCAGGTGGCAGAACCGAAAAAGTTCAAGATGCTTTTGCAGCATGTGAAAGGGACAAACCATTTGAATTAATTTTTTGTCTCCCCCCTGCCTGCTGAGCTGTGGAGGGACCAGGACACTTGGCAGGCCAGGGCTGGCTTTCCCTGCTGGCTTCCCCCATCAGCAAAGCACAGGAGCCTGTGGAAGTGCAGCTTCCCATAGGAATCACCAATAGAGGAAATGGGGCAGCTAAAAGGAGGGCAAGTGGTAAATAATTACAAAATCCTTAATACTTTAAAACAAAGTGAAAACCTTCCCACGGCCTACGGTATTGCAGTAGAAAAACTGGTGTAGTTGAGCATGCACCTCCAGCTGTAACATCCAGGCAAATAAAAGCATTACATCAGTTAAAGAGGCTTTTGGAGCAGATTTGCTGGGGGGCTGACTTAATTTTGTACACAACTCCTGCATTCTAGCATTTCCTAACTTCTGAATATTTGGCTTTACAGACACAGCAGTACCTTCTCAGGATCATTTTATGTGAGTTATTTATAGACCACCTTGTCTGTCCCTAGTAACTTTAACTGACTAACAGTTCCATCTGAAGTCTCACCTTTGTCCATCAGGGATTTGTTTTTTTGTTTTTTTTTTTTTTCCCCTGTCTAACAGCCAAAACTACTTCTCTGATTTCAGGATGGAGTTTGGGGGAAGATGTGTCATTTTGTAATGTTAAAGCAAAAACTATTATGAGAAACTCTGGTGCTACACTGAGTTTTAAATTGGCAGCTACTGAGAGAGGTGTGGGAAGAGGGAACTGGGAGGCAGTGGCAGGGGAGCGGTGCCACAGTGAGGTTGGGAGCTGGGGGCAGTTTGGTGGAGGGGAAAACCAGGCAGGGCAGGGAGGTACTGGTCTGTCTCGAGAAGCTGTGACTATTTTTTTTCACAGCAGACATCTGTCTTTCTGTGTTGCTTACATATTATGCAGGTAAAAAAGAAACTGTCTGAGGAAAAATAAAGTTATAGAGACCAAGGACCTGTGTGCACTAGGGCAGCTCAGAAAACAGTGGCCTTAATCAAAATGCTTTGATTTCCCTCCTAAAAGGGGAATGCTATCAGTTTTACTCATAGAGATGCCATAAAGATGCATGAATTCAAATTTTGTGGAGCACGAGGAACAAATGACATAATTTTGTATTCAGTACAGGGTAGTTTAAATGAGGCCTGCAGGCCACCCACTGAATCTTGTGGATAAAAGAAAGACTTCACTGAACAGGCAGATACCCTGCTGAAGATCTAGTACATGAGTTTGTAATTAAAAACCAAGATTATGCATAAAATGCCCTGAATTAAGAATTAGTGTGCTTCAACAATCCTGGCATGTCTTAACTTTACAGTCCTTGATTTTGCACATAAATATTTCTTTTAAAGTTACTTTTTTCTATATGAATTATAAGAAAGGCATATGGAAGCGTATGAAGAGGGTAGAAAAAGACAAAGAGGGAAGAAAAAAGACAAATACATGCATCAGGTATGAGGTTAGCATAGGTTCTCACTTTTCCTTAAACCTTCAAGCAACATATGAAGCAGGACAGAAAATCCTTTGGGCAAGACAACCAGTTCTTTACTGCTTCTTGAAAATGCTCAGAGATTTTCCTCCATTTCTTTTCCATCACTTTGATATTTCATTTACTTTTGCTTCTTCTCTCAGAGACCTTGATTTAATTCTTTCAATAGACAGACACTGCTGAGCACCTTCTCCCTCACCTTGTAGAGATAAGGATGTTGCAATTTCTGTGCTCCTGTTAAGGGAGAGCTGAAAATGCAGCATCAGGGGAATGAATCCATTAAAAAAACTCCCAAAGACCCAAACTGGGAAAGTAAGCACAAAAATGTTTGCACAAACACTTCAATTAGAGTTTGTATTTCAGTTCTGCTCTGTGTCCAAGCTGACAGAGAAAATACTTTTTCTTGATGCCTGTTTCTTCCAGATAACTGTAGTACTCGGGCACAGTCCCCATTTGTGGGGGGGCAAACAGGAAGGTTTATTGAAGTTACAAGATACAATATATAGGTTCCGGAAGTAAGTATTCATCTCAAGGGCTGGTTTTATGCTAAATATGGGAGGAGATATTACAACTAGGAGACTACATTATGGTTGCTATGGAGGGCAGTCAGCAATGCGAGGTCAGAAGAAACAAAGGCACTTTATACATGTGTGTCGGGTTTGCCTCTGCAGGTGAGATTGCAGGGTGTGTTTGTGTATGTTTGGGTGGCTCAGACTATTCGTGGAAGTATCTCTAATCCTTCAAGGAAAACCTGATGGAGGATGCAAGAACAGCAACAAACCTTTGAAAGGCTGTGCTTAGGGCTTTTTAGCAGTGTAGGAAAATTGGGCCGGGGGTGTAAAAGTGAATGTTATAGCAAATGTAGTTTAATTTGAAGAGAAAGGGGTCATTGCAGTGTGTTTATGTGTGCTCTTTTATTTCACACACAGAAGTTTTGCTAAAAGCTATTAGCAAATTATCTATCAAGCTTGGAGTTTAGCTTTTAAATCCATATTTAGGCACCTCTTTAAATTCTGTGATATTAGAGAAAAACAAACGAACAAACAAACAAAACAAACAAACAAAAAAACCACCAAAAACCAAAACAACAACCCAAAGCAACAACAAAATGGTGCTCCCATTACAGGCCAGTACCTGTAAAAAATTATGTTTCTCCTGACTATGTCTATCCAGTCCTTATCACAGCAGGACCTGGATTCTTGATCAAAACCAAATGCTCTTGCTGTATATACAGATGGTAATGAAGTATTGAAGAACAGCAGACAAGGACTGGAGATGAAACCTTTGTATTTTTTATTGCTGGCAAAATGGAAATATTATGCCTCTGTAACAGAAAATTTCAAATATCTTTTGAGGCTTCATCATTGCAGCTGGATACACTGGTGCAAAACTAAACAACATACCAGCACAAAAGGGCTCAGAATCATATTCATAAAGTCTGTCATCATAGATATTGATGTCCAAAGTTACGTATCTGGCAGAGAAATGAAAACTAATATCTCCAAGGCAGTGATGTGAGGAGGCATTGGAAGTAATGCCAGGACCTGGGAAGGCAGGCCTGGATATACCCATTACCAATAAATTGCTGGTTTGGTGATGTTATTTCTTATAATGGCAACATCTTTTCTCTTTGGTCCCAAGCTCAAGCCAAAAATTTCCTGTTTTGTGGATAGTTACACCACTTAGCAAGATGTTACAGAAAGAATAAGAGCAGAAATGGTAACACAGTGAGTACTGCAAAACATGCCTTAGTCTTCCAGCTACTGAAAACAGATTTGGTGTTCAACAGCTGCAAGAGAAAACGTTTGACATCTCTGTCTCTGCAGCCGGCTTCAAGGAAAGGGAGGGTTATTAAGTATGAACAATATCAGCTGAAAGCTCCCACCTCTCTCTCAATCCAGCTGGTCTATCTGACCCTGTAGGAAAGGTCATTTCTTATCTTCTCAGGTACACAGCTGTATAAAGACTTCAGGGTATATCACAATGAAGTCTTTGCTGCCCTGTAGTACTTTTTTTCTTGGAAATTTGATTTCACATAATGCTGGCTTCCTGCTATGCTTTTTGTGGTAGCACTTTATCAAATGGCAGGGTTTTATACTGTTCCTGAGGGCACTTTTTCAGACTGCATCATTCCTTATGGGTTTTTGCTTCAGTTTTGTGAAGGCCTGCTCACCTAGTATAGATATAATGTGTATGCTAAATAAACAGCTTTTTGTCTGTTAAAAATGAAAACAATACTTGGTTTAAAAACAACACCAGTAACTGATATACCCAAATGGACCTAAATGCTCTGTTGGAATCATTTAGCCATTAATTGTATTTGTCCTTTTTATTGGCATGGTGAACAGAACTCTTTCATGATTGGATACTCATTGGTCTTGTGGTTTTGACTGAATTATTTAAAACGAAGTTGCTCAGTACAGCAGTGTTACAACATTGCTTTAATACAAGTCTTTCATTCTTACTTTGGGTTATACTAACCATGACTGTTGTTCCATTCTTAATATTCAGGGTGACTTTCCCTGCTTAAGAACATGAAAAGATCAGTTTGTTAGTGTGTATTTCTGAGTGGCTTGAATATCTCAGGCTCTGACCAAAGATATCACTCAGAAGGCATAAAACTGTTCTTTATCTTTAGTTGCAAAGCTAGCATGAAAAAAGCCACAGTCTTTCTATCCATCTTATATGATCTAATTTGACCAAGAAAAGCCTATGCTGTCCAGATCTGTAATGACCATGTAATCACACACAATAGAATAAAAGTAATCTTCAAAAAGTTGCTGGTTATTGTAGCTTCTTCACTAATCACTTGGAAAAATGATAACACATGTTTAAATATTGTCTCATTGTCACTTTATAGCATCATTAGGCCTTGCTAGGAAAATCTTATGCTAGTTTTGGTTCTTAGTTTAGATATGGCTGGTTTTTTGAAATTCATCTCTAATTTTCTGCACCTTAAAGTCTATTGTTTGACTTCAAATCCTTTTGAGTATGAAAAGATCAAAGCACCTACAATGCAGACAGTGATCAATGTCTCTCTAAATTAGCTCTTCAAAACAAGGCATGACAATTTTTTTTGAGTATAATTTTGCCACCAAAAATGCAATTGTTATTGACTTAAAACAGTTGATGTCCTTGGCTCCAATTAACCAGGTAGTTTCAGCAGAGAAATCTGTGGGTTTTGCATTTGTCCAGACCACGAAGGACCCCTCATTCATCTAAAGAAATGTGAACCTCAAACTCCAGGACCAGTGGTTTGGCCAACCAGGTAATAATGGCAGAGGGAGGAGCAGAAGGGGTTGGAGCAGAGATGCTCAGGGTGTCCAGTTGAGCAGCAGCATTGTACAGTTCTGAGCCATCCTGTCTGTGGTGCTCCTCAGTCTGGAAAATCCTGAAAAGGCACATAGCACTTCCCAAAACACAGGACAGAAAAACATTCTTTTATATTGGTTTTCTTGCATTAACTTCTAATACTGCTTTCATTAAATATCTGGTGCATTGTAGCAATCCCATATATAAAATCATTAAGTGGTTGCTGTGTATTTTTAGAATAATTAAAAATGTTTCCTTTGTAAAGGGCAAAACTTGTTTAATTATTGAAGGCTTCACTTTTCAAGCTAAATGTGAAATTGAAGATAAATAGGAAATGTGAATAATTTTGTATACAAGTAAATTGCAGACAGTTTCATTTGCCTTTTTTCTGCACAGTATTCACATAAAATTTGCATTATGTGCTGCATTAATTCACTAATAGTTTATAGTGATAGATTACCATTTTAACAATAAGCATAAAAAAGCAGAAGAAACAAGGCCATGCTTTTAAACTAACTTCTATTTCTTGATTTTTTTATTTAGCTCTCATCCTTAATCCTGCATAAATTCTTCTTCTTGTTGGCTTTTTTCTTCCATGAAATGCCTTTTAAAATTCATAAGCTCATTAAAAGAATTAATAGTTGGTGATAGTTGTCTTTCATTCTGTTTTTTCTAAACTATTTAAAAGTGAATATACTATTTGAATTGCAAAGTTAGCTCTTGCCTGCATCCATGACACAATCACTGTGGCAGACACAAAATGATCATAATTTTTCATCGAAGTACTTTAACCTCAGCCCTGTCGACTTGTTTGCCAGATAACATGGTAGGATAAATTCTATGATTAATTATGCAAAGTTTATCAAACTGAATGAAGATTAAAGGCTTTGGAGAACTGTATAATGTTAATGTTATTAAACTAAAGCAAAAGAGTCTCTTACAAACTTTTTACATTCACTAGCTCCTGTGGAACACAATCAGAAACACTGGACTAAAGTTATACACTGAGATTCAAAATAATAGATAATGGTTAGTGCCTGAAAACAGATTTTGAATCAATTTTTGTCCAAAATAAGTGCAGGAGAAGAGTGAATTCATGAATACGACAAGAATACGGGAGAACCCAGGGACCCATCCTGGTCATTGCAGGAATTACAACAGAATTTTACACATTTGAGATGGTAAGCATCTTGCTCTCTTTTTTTCCTAAGAGTTAAGATCAATAAATAAGAGAACATTATTTAAAAACATTATGTGTCTAAAGTTACAAGAAATTGTCAAGAACCACAAAATAATTCTTTTAAAATCTCACAATCAGGAGTTGTTATTTAATATCCATTTGTATCTTTTACATGGTCTCTGTGGTGGGGAATGTGCCTGTGCAGTTCTTTTGTTCTTGAGTGGGCTGTGGGGAGAAGTGGCCAAGGAAGATAAGAAGGGATGGAATCATGGGGAACAAATTCTCTTTCCTACTCTACATGGGCTGTTTTAGCAGGGCTTGTTGTGATAGGACGAGGGACAATGGTCTTAAAATAAAAGAGAGTTGATTTAAATTGGGTATATGGAAGATGTTTTTTACAATGAGGGTGGTGAGACACCAGAACAGGTTGCCCAGAGAGATGGTGGATGCCTCATGGCTGGAAACATTCAAGGTCAGGTTGGGTAGGGCTTTGAACATCCTGATCTAGTTGAAGATGTCCCTGCTCATTGCAAGGAAGTAGAACAAGATGACCTTCAAAAGTCTCTTCCAACCCAGACTGTTCTTTCATATGTAATCAGTATTGCTTATCATTATTCTTTTACTTGTGATGAATATCTTTTAATAATGAGTAAACATATTTTATTTTAAAAATGAATGCTTTGATTTTAAAATGGCTGACCGAAAGTGTTTGGCTGAAAATTGTTAATTATACCATTTTGCTCAATTTGTTCAGAATTATAGTTTTATGATTCATTCAATTTTAATTCCCAAAATAGAATTGTTTGGGTTTTGTTGGTTTTTTGGGGGGAGTTTTTTTTGGGGTGTTTTGGTTTTTTTTCTCCTTTCTGATGGAAAGTTCTACCTGTCAAAACGCTGTCTTTTCACATTCAGTTATTTTTTTCTTATTTTGACCACAGTTGTCATAAAAATGCATAAATCAAGGCAGAACTTATGTCTTAGGCTCTAAGGATTTGATCGATATCACAAAGCATCCCTGTTTATCCCACAGGAAGATGAATAATGTGTTTTAGGTAGGCAATTCTCTTGTGACCATACTGTGATGTTCAAACCAGATTGACTGCTGGCTGCAGGCTTTGAAAAGGGGTTTCAGAAAACTAGGATGTGGCCACTAGTGCTATAACTAATGGTGCTATCCCTGTCATCATCATCATCAAAACATCCTATCCCTATACCTACCTGTTTAATAGCTTGAGTACTGGGTCCAGTTCTGGTGCTGTAGTGGGTTCAGGGAAGTGCAACAAAACTGGTAAAGGGTCTGGAGTGCATGTCCTGTGAAGAGTGGCAGAGTGAGCTCTGGTTGTTTAGCCTGGAGAAGAGAAGGCTCAGGCATGACCTTATGGCCTCTACAACTACATGGAAGAAGTTGTAGCCAGGTGGGTGTTGGCCTCTTCTCCCAGGCAACTAGCAATAGAACAACAGGATGTAGCTGTGTCAAGGGAGTTTTAGGTTGGACATTAGGAAGAATTTTTTTACAGAAATGTTGCTTAGATACTGGAATGGGCTGCCCAGGGAGGTGGTGGAGTCACTGTCCCTGGAGGTGCTTAGGGAATGACTGGGCACGGCACTCAGTGCCATGGTCTAGTTGACATGGTGGTGTTTGGTCATAGATTGGACTCGATCTCAGAGGTCTCTTCCAACCTAACTGATTCTTTAGTTCTGTGATTTGCCACTGAGAGAAATCTGTCTTCATGTCTTCTTTGCATTGAAGGCAGATGTCTTCAAGGAGCAACATCATGCATAGTCAGTCTGACAGCAGGAAAATATCTGCAACTCACTGATGCCAAAGCAAGCTGTTTAGCCTGTATGATGCTGATGGGGAAATTAAAGGGTAGCAGACTCACATGTCTCATTCATAATTGCTATGTAAATTAAATGAGAAATTCTGAAGGTTATTCAGCATGCACAGTGCCCACTGAAGTCAGTGGGAACCACAGCTGCTCTAGACCCTCTAAGGGATGACCCAAATAAAGTAAAAATGTCAAGAAAATCAGTCGAAAACCTTGGGGCCCTAACTGCATTGCACAGAAGTCTAATTGTATTTATCAGCAGAGTGGTGCTATATCTCTTTTGCTGTTGATTTAGGAAATCCAACTTTTCATTGACTCAACAGCAGCTCTGAATGCCCCAAGCTCCTAAATAAATCTAATCACAGGAAATCCTTCCCCTCCATCATTTAATTTGCACGAATCCTCCTTAAAGTACCATCTCATCAGCAGAGACTGAGGCAAGTGGATCTTGCCTCTCACCGGCAGCAGGGAGGAAATCACATGCTGGGAAAGAGATGTCCTTTCCATAGAGCATCTTTCATGTGTACTTTATCTTCTTCACTGCAAGACTCTAACGCTGATGAGCCCTGCGGGTCCTAAAGATTCAAATACAATGGCACAATAGGAAGATTAAGCTTAGGGAAAAAAAATTGGATTTCACTTTCTCCAATACAGAAAAAGACTGATTTTTTTTCCATTAAAGAAATTTTTTCCATTAGAGTGTTTTCCATTAAAAATTGCTTCCTGTGGAAAACCAGTGTTCTATTTAAAAGAGCATTTTCACAGCAGGAACTTATTCTTTCAGGAAAGGAACATGCTTTTCATATACACTTCCGATTTTAAAATAGTGGCTAAAAACTCAGTGTTTCAATTACTCTGTCATCTAGGGAAAAAGTAACAGTTTCAGAAGGAAATTCTTCCTCTGTTTTTTTTATGCAAAGTGCATTTCAGGACCCGGAGGACACCTGAAGGTTGTGATTAACTGAGGAGTCTCAGCTGGGATGCCCATTAGTGCAACCCTTGCTCACGCCCCAGGTCACCATTTAAGCTCATACTCAGAAAGCACGAAGAACTGATTTGAGCATTAGAAATATATGTGTTTAATCCTGGCTGTTGCTGTTCTGGATTGTGAATTGTTTTTTACTGCATAATCTCCAGAGCTTCTCTGTCTCCAAGCTTTTGTTTGTATGTGTAGGATGGACTCTGGGGGTGTCAATGGGATTGGCTGGCATTCTGAAACCGTTCATATCCTGTGGGAGGACGTCCTGTCAGGAAGGTCCACACTATGTCGGACTCCTCCTTGGATCTTAGCTCATCCCTCCTTGTGGAGGAGCCCTGATTCTGCTGGTCTGTGCTGCTGCAGTGGTGGAAAGGTGCAGCTTGTCACTTGAATGCCAATGAATGGTAACCATACTCTTTAATTGGTTTGTGCACAAAATAATTCTCTATCTAAGTTGTATATTTATTGTTGTAAGCTTTTAGCTGAGCCTGTGAATAATGCAGAATGAAGGAGATAAGTTTAAATGTTGATCTTCAAGGACTGTATTAAAAGGCCCGTGGTCAACATTTTTGGATGCCACACTTGCTTGTGTTATGCTTCCTGCATTCTTTCCAATGCTTTGAAGCTCTTTGATCAATATATCCTTGAATCTTCCTCACATTTGTTTTCTCCATGTGGGCCCATACATTGAAGTTCTTGATGGTGATTAAACATCCTTTTTGAGGTAGTTGCAGGAACAGACAAACTTCTTGGAATTCTACATACTTCATTTCCTGCAAGATTTGACTACCATGGGGAAAAGTGTTGTGTGATGAGCATTAAAATGGTAATGTCATTAGACTTTTGCAATAGGCAGTGAAAAGTCAAGATAAAAAGGAATTAAAATGAATTAAACCTAACAGACAAGCTACAGAATCCTGGTTGCTGACTAATTAAATTATAATTGAAATTAAAGGTTAAGAATAATGGGATCACCCTGCTAAATAGCCATTTACTTTATATTACTTATTTCTATTGGACCAGCAGGTCAATAACCTTTTCTGACAGCGTCTGGGCAAACAGCACCACTATGCAGTCTGTTCTATAAATTAAAAGAAATGCCTGTTTTAGCAATTTCCTCTGGCAGAAAAGCAAGCATATGTTCTTGCTCCATTCTTTTTATTGAAAGGGCACTATCAAGCTTTGAATCCCCATTTACATTTTTTGCTTGTTTTCCTAAGGAAATGAAGGTTATATGATAACACTGTCTTTCTCTTCATCTGTCAAGTCCTCCTCAGTAACTTATGAACTGTTTGGCTAAGTGCAACTAAACTTGAAAGGGGATGGAAAAATGTCAGCTAGACCTCTGTTCCTATCTGGGTAGAAGAGACAGATGCAATTAGTGCTCACACTGAGGGAAGGTGCCAAATTTGCCTGCTGTGCAGTTCTTTGGTATATATGCACTGACCAGACAGCCTGTGAGTATCAGTGGGCCTATCATTACACGCCTAGGCTTTCTCTTGTCTTCTGCATTGTGCCTCCTCTGGCACTGTGGATTAAATGGGAGTAATTCAGAGAAGGACCTGGGCACAGTGACCAAGGTGAGAAATCTAGAGGAAACAACTCTTGAGTAGTTCTGTTGCTTATGGAAATATTTGTAGGTTTAGGGTATAAAATCAAGTTATGGTGGGTGTAAACTCATCAGTGTGCATTTTTTCTATCCAATCTGGCTGATATGTTCTATTTACTGATCACTTCAAAATCAAAATGTAAATAAACAGTAAAGTGAAATCTCCTAGTGCATAAATTTCAGGCCTGTTTTTGGTACCAAACATGTTGAAAAACTACATTTATATCGGGGGACTTGCATAAGTGCTGCAAGCTCTATGAACCTGTGTACTTGGGAACTGGCTTTTCCAAGCTAATGAAGATTGCTGTTGTGTTCATTTCAGTTAGGAGTGCTGATAAATTCATACTTTGACTATAGGACCAGGATGAATCTTTCTGGACTTCTATCCTGACCCTCCATATAATGTAGGAAACTTTCTTGAAGTAATTCTTGTTGGAACTTTTGTTAGAGGGGAAAATTAACCACTATTCATTTAAACATCACAATGATATAGCACTACATTTGCTATGATGTATAAGAGATGATGACAAATTATCCTCACTTTTTAAAAAAGACCCTGTTGTTTTGACTATAATTTAATGAAGCTTGCTGTGCTGGTCATTGGATTGTGTGTACTTTGATCTGTATCAATCTACAGCCCTTTGAATTCTTCACATATATGTCTGGTCTGATGGTATCGTGTTGTGCCTTTATACTCGATATACTATTCAGGAAAATCTCTGATATTTTTTTTCTCTAACCACTTGCCACCATATTCTCAATTTCTCAACATAATTCTTGAGGTGGGAATACAGAAGTGGACAAACTATTCTGGTAGGGATCCCATCCAATGGCATGTGAAAGACGTGTTGCTGATTGTCTATTATGATTCTCCCTCTGCTGCGTTCAATGTAGCTACTTTTCATGACACTCTCTCAGAAATCTTAGTCTTTGTCCTAAATATCTGAGTCTACATGGACTATTTGTGTCCACACTACTTGTTGATTAAATCTGTTCACTATCAGTGATGTTTTCTCTGACAGACCATTCTTTCAAATTTGGCATCACCTGCAGCATCAATTTTTATTTGTTCTTCCCTAGGTTATTGATAAACATATTAAAATGGTTCAGAGCCTCATTAAAGAATGATGATCTATCATTTAGAATTACATTTACATGACTGCTTATCCAGTGTTTCCATGTTAACTCCATAGCGTTCTAGTTCCTAACTGCATGGTCTTGATATACTAAACCACCAGTTTTGTGGAAAGAATTAGTGTGTTCTATTAATGATACTGCCTTTATCAACCAGCCTTGTAATCTTATCAAGGATGTGAAATTTGGCTGATGACAGCTAAGGAAAGTTGGATATGAGTCAGCAGTGCCCTGGCAGCCAGGAGGGCCAACCCTTTCCTAGGGGGCATCAGGCACAGCATCGCCAGCCGGGTGAAGGTGGGGATTGTCCTGCTCTGCTCTGCACTGGGACAGCCTCACCTGAAATACTGTGGGCAGTTTTGGGCACCACAACATAGGAAAGATATTAAGCTGTTAGAATGTCCAAAGGAGGGCAACAAAGATGGTGAGGGGAAGTCATATGAGGAGCTGCTGAGTGTGCTTGGTCTGATCAGCCTGGAGAAGAGGAGACTGAGAGGAGACCTCATGGCAGTTCCAACTTCGTTGTGAGAGGAAGAGGAGGGGCAGGCACTGATCTCTTCTCTGTGGTGACCAGTGACAGGGCCCGAGGGAATGGCCTGAAGTTGTGTCAGGGGAGGTTTAGGTTGGATATTAGGAAAAGATTCTTCGCCCAGAGGGTGGCTAGGCACTGGAACACGCTCCCCAGGGCAGTGGTCACATCACCAAGGCTGACAGAGTTCGAGAAGTGTTTGGACAATATCCTCAGATGTATGGTGTGACTACTGGGGATGGTTCTGTGCAGGGCAAGGAGTTGGACTTGATGATTCTTGTGGGTCCCTTCCAACTCAGCATAGTCTGTGTTTCTGTGATACTATTTAGAATGATTTTCCTTATCTATGTTTTCCTCTGCTGTTTCCTTAGTAATTGAGCCCCTCAACAACTTCTGTGGCACTTCTCACATGGTGCTCAAAAAATTGGTAAGTTGGACTGTGACATAACAGTTCATATTTTTACTTGGATTTCTGTTAAAAAAAATGTGTAGTAAGACATTTTTTCTTTAAAAAACTTCACTGCGGAAGAACTAAAATTTCTACTGCAGAATCGTCAGAGGCAAAAAATTAAGTGATGGTGTTTTATTTCATTACACTATGATATCAAATGTCTCTTCTTTTTGCTTTACTCAGATGTCTGTCTTGAAGTCCCAGGGCTCTGGACTTCTCACTTAGACTTTGGGCCTGTGCCATAAGCCTTTGTATAGAACATTTCCTTTAGACCATCTCTCTTACTCCTCTGTGAACCTGTGACCTAATTTTATTTGCCTACTAAAATGACTACCAATAGCTGTGACCTTATCTTACTTGGGTGGAGCTGCTCCAAGCTCTCCAAACTCTTTGGTCTGTATTACTTCAATTTTTTTTCAGGCATATGCATTGGGAGCTTCAGGCCTTGCATGGAGTCTCAAAGAAACACTACACAGTTGGTGTGCACAGTCACAGCCATGAGTTTATTTTGCTATCTCAAACAGGTACCCCAGCTTTGCCCTTGTAATCACGTAACAATAAGCAGATTAAGCAAGGCATCAAACCAAAAAATTGGTATCTTTCATTCTCTCTGCTTCCCTTTATTTCAGTTCAAATTGAGCTAAAACTGGTCACGTGTATCAGTGTGCATTGGGCTGCATTATGCTACATATATTAAATTATATTATTGCCTTTAGATCTTCTGTGGTGTGTGTGTGATACCTGCAGTATGCAAAAAATAGAGTAAGATATTTTGATGCATTCCCAATCCACTCAACCTGATGGCAGTGAAGAGCTAGTGGGCAGCAACCTGTTTTGTATCATGTTCATATTAAGTGAGATCGTTAAACCTCTACACCTGAAAGGGAGCAGAACAGTTTTCCACTGCGTTCCTACACTCATAGTCACACTTGTTTGTGAAAGCACCTACACAGTGGAAAAGCACTTTCATCTAATGCTGCCACCCAGGTGTTATTTCTTATTAATTTAATTCTTTTAAAGAAGGGATAGCTGGAGAGTTGGAAGAGTTGGAGACCATAGGGTTGAAATAAGTTTATTTTGTATTTGACTGGCTGAGGAACAAACAAGAACAAGTGATGGTGATTTTCCTGGTGCAAAGCACTGAATTAATTTCAACAGGTCAACTGGGCTGGGAAAATAAAACCCATTGAATTCTAGTGTGATGGTTATTCTGTCCCTTTAGGAACTAAAACAGGAACTATGCCTTTGCTCTGAGGAAGTGTTTCACAAAAAAAGTGATATTTAACTGCTTCTCTTGCCCTTCATAACCTCTCAGTACTCCTTCTCCCATGCATGATTTAAATTGGTCCAATTAAATTCAACCATCAGAAATTTTAAAGCAATTTAGGGAAAAAAAGAAAGTTGTCTGAAATATCTGGTACTCACTGCAGCAGAGGATATAGAAACACATAGTGATATTTAGCTAAAGGGTATCAAAGGACAAAGTCACTTTTAACAAATATTTCCTTAAAAGATGAGATACCAAGTCCTTGACGAGCACTGAAATAGCAACGCCAAGATTAAAAATCACATGCAACAGCACACTTATAAAAGGCAGCAAAGAACTGCAGATGTTAATAGGCAGCATTTAAGACTATGGCTTATTAATGCCATTATTATGTGTATTTTCTTACTTTGACACTTTCATTGTTGGCTTTTCAGTGCATTTATCTATGATTTCAAATGCCATTAAGATTTTTATTGGTATATTAACTTCTGATCTTATTTAGACTATTCTGAATAACAGAGGCTAGTAGACATAGCTTTCATGCTGAAAGAGTATTGTGTTTTGTGTTTGTAATATGAATAACCAAAGTCCTATTAGCTGTGAAGATCTGCAGAGTGTTTTAGTTCTCAATAACAGGGAGCGAGAGATACAGTCCTCTTAATTGGAGTGCTGTGACAGTGTTTTGTCAAGTGTAGTTAGAGCAATTTTTTCATAAGCTGCTAACATGCTGAACACATTAAAGTTCTTCTGACATAAATAGTGATTCATCTCCCAACAAAGCAGAATTTGAGAATTATCTGTAACTCTGTCGAGGGAATAGATGGAATTTTTTGATACATGATAGAAACAACACAGTACTGCTGGTACTTCACTCTCCTACTTTTCCTTAAAACTAATTCATCCAATGCCTTTCTGCACTGAAATTGAGAAGTGTGTTCTTTCCCAGATGCATGAGATCTGAGAATGCTTACCTGAGAGAAATTCTGGGAATTAGCCACACCTTTAAAACAGCAAACAACTGGAATGGTCTCCAACATATGCTGAAGGAAATTGCGTCTTATTGGGGAGTTGGTTGCAACTATTTTCTGCATTCCCATTGAACCTCAATATCTCTTGAGCAGTAAATAGGGTCTCAGTAGCATGAAAAGTATTTCCCTGAAGTTTGTTGCATCAAGTTTAAATTTTATTTTCTGAAGCACTTGGATATTTAAGTTGTCTTTTATTTCTGAAAGGAATTTGAGTGGCATTTATTCCAAAACGTTTCAACAGTGTTGATTTAAAATAAAGTACAGTTAGTTGTGACAGCTGAGCCCTTCCTGCTGGTATATGCACTTCCTGTCCTGTCTCTTATTCCATGGTGACTAAGAATCTTCCCAGAGGAATTTGCTATACTGCACAAAGCACATATGTAGAGAAGGTTGCAAACCAATATTTAGGTAATTGATTGAATTACATGGGCTAGGTTTTCAAAGGCTATTCCATTTTCTTGTAAATTTACTTCAGCTTTGCCTTTTTGGTGTTTGAAATAAAACCTCTTTCTCTAGCCTGCATTACACATATACATGTACATAAACGTGCATAATGTTTTTAGTGCACAGGTACTCAACAAGCAAACACATATGGTTACAAAGATAATTGTATATTGACTTGACATACAGCTAAGGATTGTATTTGTGAGACTGTGGCCTGGTTTTAATGAAGTGCCAGACATTTACAAAAGTGAATTCTTCATGTGAATTTTAGCATGCTTAGTTCAAAATAGATATGAAAATTACTTTTATTCTAAAAAATTTTAAGTTAGGAATTTTGTTTTGAAAGGCTTCATAGGTTGTAGTAAGTTGAAGGAACTCAGTCATCCTTGTATTTATTTTATATCGAGTATGATAAATATAGCCACATTTTCCGGCCCTATATTTTGCAAATTAAACTTTTTGACTTTATTGGGATTTGTCAGTTTTCCCTGAGTAGCTGTTTTATGAAGAAAGTTAGTCTTCTAGATATGTGGAAAATTAGGGGAGTCTAAAATTCAGCACTGCAGTCAGAAGGAAGGGCCGAGTTACTTTCAGCAAGGTTAGAAGACTCATGCATGTCCTGCTTTTTCATCTCTACAAACAAGATTTATTGTGCTTAAAAGCAGTGACACCTACTCTTTCTGTCATTTAGTTGCCTTCTCATGGCAATAGACATGATTGGAATTTTCTTGTTATTTCATGCTGTGTGGGTTCATTACCATTCATGGTCTCACTGGGCTGGGGCTCATCTTGGGAGCACTGAACATCTGCTGAGCTCAGCTTCTTTTTGTCAGGGTTCTCTGGAAAGCCAATATCAGAAGACAGCAAATCAGAGACTGGGTATTTTTACTGTTTTGATTCTTTGTTTTTCTATTTGTGCAAAGTTGTATTTCTTTGTTGAAATCTGTTTGTTACATTTTTAGCACATGTTGACTCAAGATCCAGGGCAATTGAATAAATATTAACTTGTAAAGGATGGGAGTAGGTTGGTCTGAAGAAATCTTCAGATAGAAAAGTCAGGGATGGAATAATTGCTGCTTACAGTAAATTTCTGTTGCAGGCTTTTTGAGGACAAAACCGCCCATAAGTAAAATGAGGTTAAACATTGAACTCTGTCTAGAGTAGTTGTCAGAAGGAGATTTCAGTGTTTCTCCAGTACTTCTACATNCTTGTAGCGTGGGCAATTTTGCACTGTGGAACAGGGAATCATTTAACCAGAAAGAAAATATAATGTTTGTATTTATGTCCACTTCTAGCCTTCAGATTATTCCTGAGGAATTACTGTGTGAAGTAAATATCAGGATTATTTTAAAAATACCAAGTGGAGATCATTTTGTAGGTTCAGTGTTGTTGAATTACTGGTGTCATCAATATGTTTGTTAAAGATATTCAAGATGATGAATCCAGTAAGCTTTTATCACCTTGTCAGAGAGCATCTCTTCCACTTCTTTTGAAAATGCCTTGGTGTCTGAAGGGTTATACTATAGCTGAATACTGAAGTTGGGCTCTGTGAGCATTAATGTTATCGATGCACTTAGAAGATTATTCTATGATGGCAATTAGTTTTCCTTGGTTTTAAGTTTATTGGGAAGTCCACTGCCTCTGTCCACAGGAATTGCATTTCACAAGTGTACATTTAAGGCTAGTACTGCCACTATTTCCCTGTGTGAAGTGAGTTTCACTCAGAGGAAGTAGGAAAACATCAACTAACCAAAAGTGCACTCTCTTAGAAAGGAGAACCTTTCTGCTCCTACCCCAGTGCTGTGTGAAGAGGGGTATCAGGCTATAACTTTTAAAGACACCTTGATTGCTCTCTTACTTTCAGACCAGCTAGCACAGACTAACCTGTGTCTCTACTATAAAAAGCTCTTAGTTTCCCAGACAGGATGGCTGCTGCCTCCACACTTAGAATGTTCTTTAGTCTATGTTGATTTCTCTTCCATGCTCTGCTTCTAATTGCTTAGAAGAGTGCTTTTACTGGGGTCAAAATCGTGCCCCAAATTCTTCTGCAAGTATGGACCATGGAATAATTCTTTGGCACTATTCAATTTACTGAGAAGGATATGAAGCTGGATATTCCGTTGTGCCACTTCCAATTCCAGGCTAGTTCTATGCTATGAAATACATAAACTGTGAAATGTGTTCTTTGTTCAAGAAAGACCCAACATACACTTTGTGCATTTCACCATTCTCTTTTCCTGTTGCCTTGGGTTGCCTAAGTGGCTGCAGAAAGGGGAGTCTGGCTGGGTCATCATTAAATATGACTCATAACTCAAGTCAGGCAGATTCAACCAAATTGGACGTAAATCACACAGACTTAAAAAGTCTGTCAGGTGGTGGGAAAGTGGAGAGGGCATAATGTAACTTTAACAACATATTCAGAAACTCCAATTCCTTAACAGCCGGCAGTGCTTTTGTATCACTGTTGTAAACAGTTTGTTTGGAAAAGAAACTTATACTTGATCAAAACTTTACAGAAAATTAAAGTGTACATGGAGTGTTTCATTCAGAAACACAGCAGTGGAAACTGACATTAAACACATTGTTCTTTTAATCACCCTGAGAGATGAAAAGTTTTCAGATTTTGATGATCCATAATACATATTATTAAAAAAATTTAAAGTAGTTTTAACCTTGTGGACACATAAGTTGTCATAATTTTTAAACTGAGCTGTGCATCCTCTGTTGTGATCTGCCCTGTGGTCTGTGGCTTGCTCAACACTAGTAGCCATAGAACACCATTTATGTTGCTGTAAAGGTAATGAACTGTCCCTTTAGGGGAGAAGAGATAGACAAGACAGATATACAAAAGTAAATTCAGTGTGGTGGTTTGATTTTAGGCTTTCCTGGGAGACAGATCACATGGTTTGCTGTATCCAAATGAAGTATTCCATCCCATTTTACGTCAGCCTAGATATAAGAAGGGAAAGACGGAAGTTTTGATTCAGTCCTTTTCTGGTGGTGAAGGGCATTGGTTGGGGACCTGCTGTCTCTTTGGGGAGAGCTGCATATCTCTCTCTGAGAAGTAGACTTTGTTTACTTGTTCTTTATTGTTTGTGTGCATGTGCATATAGTAATTTCTCTGTACATATATATATATATTTGTATAAATTCATACTGCTTTAGTAGTATTAGAATCCATTTTCACCTAGTGTGGTTTTTTTTTTCCTTTCCCCTTTTCCCCCTGCGGTTGGGAGGGGGCGGGGGGGAAGCTGCTGTTTTGGGGCCTTTGGATATTTGCCTTCTGTCAAGGATAAACTACCACACTTCAGTTTTGTTGTCATAAATCCTTCCATGAAAATAGCATAAATGTTAGTATAACTTACAAAATAAATGCATTTCAGTAAATGAACTGAGAATGAAGTCAGAGGTCAGCTCTAGAAATGAAAGAATTTGAAAACTAGGCCAGCCTCATGGAAAAAGAAGGATAAATATATTAGTGAGTCTACAAGGTTATGCAAATGCATCTAGTCTATGGTAGTTGCTAGTTTTATTTATTGTATACAGCTTCCTGAAGGCAACTTGATGTTCTTAATCAGACATTTGGGAAAAGGTTGTTACAGTGTTTTGACAAAAAAAAAAAAAAAAAGAGGGAGGCACAAAGAAAAATTGACACTTGTATGTGATCCGTTCCTGTATTGTACTACAAATTAGCTTCTTATATAAGCAGTGATCATTAAAACACAGGAAGGAACCAATCCTGCTAACAGTTGTTGGTGACCTCACTTGTCTCCACTGTGAAAGTAGCTTGACCCCCTAAGATTGATGTACACGTGTGAACTTTAGCTTAAGAGATGAGAAGCCCTGAGTGTGAGCTGGCCAACACAGAGACAGCAGCGAGTTTGAGCCTGCACAATCAGCTACTGCCACTGTTGCTCCACAAGCCAGTGTGATAAGTACCACTTGCCTCTCAGAGTGGATGCATTTCATCTAACATTACTCACTTCTCTGGCAGGTGCATGGTGTGATATAAACTTTGAGCTTCTGTATTTAGTCAAATGTATGGAAGTTTATATATGGGTAATATGTGCTTTCAGAGTATAGTAGTTTCTACCTGTCTAAGACTCCTACTTAGAATGAGATGAAAGATCCTTTAGAGGTGTATAACATGATGTTGAGATGAAGGCTGAGCAATTTGCTTAGCGTAGATGTCTAACTTTTAGTTAGCTCAGTTTAAATTACTTCATTCATGGTGTTTTTCTACAAGTTTTTCATTCCTTAGCTGTCCAGAAAGGATAGGCAGAGTCAGTCTCCTGAGAAAGTAATGGTATTGTGAATATTTTACATCAATTATGTTTTTTCTAGGTGGTTGGATGAAATAATATATTTGGGTAAAATCTCTGTTCCTGAGGTTGTATATCATTGTCAGATTACAGACTTGACACTTTTGAATTAATCTACTCCTCCACATGGGAATTCTCACAAGTATGAGTAAAGATCCATTTTTTATGCCTATTTTAATCTGATCTTACATAATTCACATCACTATTTCCAATACTGAGACTGTAGTTTTATGTAGTATGTGTTCCCTGGTGTGCCAGTACAGTGGCAGATCTGTGTAAAGTATGAGGAGGATATAAATACAGCAGATCAGAGAAAACTGCAAAATCTGGCTTTAAAGAAAGTTCAAAGAATGTACAAGTGCTCAAGGAATAGTAGGAATGGTGAAACCATTAGTGCCATTAAGAAAGTGAGCCATGTCCTATGTTGAAACTGTGACTCAAGCTTAGCCTTCAGTAAGCCTTGAAGGCAGTATGATAATCCAAACTTTCAAAATCATTCAAATATCATGGAAGTAAAAGAGTTAACTTAGCTGTGTTATGTATGCAATTCCTAAGTGACGCAATACTAAGACTAAAATAAAACAAAAGCACAAAAAGATAAAAAATGAACAATTTAAATTCCCACACTAACAGTCTTGATATTACTGCTGTTGACTGTACTTACTCTCTCTCTTATTTGAATTTGTTTTTCTGTTCTTAAGAATTATTTATTTCTATGAGACCAACTGCCTGTCATAAATCAAACAGGCTGATCAACAGGAAAAATGTAATACCACTCTTAGCCGTGTTACTACTTCTTTTTCCAGGCTTTTCTCTCTAGGAAATTTTTATGAATTCAAGCAGAGGAGGTTGGCAATTGATAAAGATAGAAAGAAAGACAAATCTAACATTTTAGAGTAATTTTGTGGTTTAGGAAATACAGCCAAGACTTTGGGAATTCTTTAAAATCCCTTACTCTTCAGTGTATGGGCTGACCTCTGTATTAAAAGAAATTTTCCCTGATGTCCAGGTATTTGTGATTGCTACCTATCAGGAGAATGCTTTTCCTTTTACTGGAGCAAAAATTGCTGACCAGTGTCAGAAGACAAACACCATGGGAGTTGCTTTCTGCTCATGATGATTTCCACATACACAAACCAGTGGCTTTGGCAGGAGAAGTTGGATCTTGCTTTGAGGTCATCCACAGACCCTATGATATGAGATGCTTTCTTGTACAGTAGAGGAGAATCAGCAATAAAAGGTTCTTTAGACACTTAAGTACTGCTTTTGCTTTCTCCCCCCCACACATTTTTTTTTTCTTTTTGAATTTGTAACAAGGTATTATCTGTACTGAACAGGACAGATCCTGCAAAGTAGAAATGGGAAGCTCTGCCAATAAATAACTAACATGTGAAGTCACATAATTTCTTATGCATCAGGTATGGAAATGCAAGTAAGACTGTAGTAACAGATTTGTGTCATAGACATGTTACAGGTATCTTCGTAGAGACTGACTCCTGTAGGGGATCTTGTGATCTCTATTGCATTTAACATATGTACGTGTGGTTATTAGCACACAAAGCCAGACAATATAAAAGAGATGAGAAACTTTAAGGCAGGTACAGGAAGTGAAAAAGAAAGAGAGACTGTTATAAATCCTTTTTTTCTGTAAGACTTCACCCATAAAATAATTATTTTAAATCTGAAAGATAGTGATTTCTTTATTTTTTGCTCTTATTATTGGTTCTTTTCTTGTTTAGAAGCAGTTGTTTCCCCTTGTGAATGTCTGACAGAAACAAGATCTCGCAGCTGGGGTTTTTTGGGTTCCACTTAATGGAGAAAGGAATCCTTTGAACTCTGCAGAATATACCAGGTCTGATCCCTTTCTTTCCTAGTACAATGGTACCTACAGGTCCCTTTGTAGCCCAGTCAATGTTGCAATAGAAAGGCCCAAAATGAAGGCACAGGTAAACTTCCATTGCAGCAACTCTGAGCCCAGAAAGTGAGGGAAAGAGCACAGAGAGGGAGAGAGAGAATGATACTATTTGGTCCAACAATCCCTGGTGCACTGTTCTTTTATAAGTGCTACCTGCTAGCCTGGAGCTTTGATGTGCCAGACAGCAAAATAGCCATGCTCAGCTTGGAAACCTCCAGACAGACAGAAAAATAATTCCTCTTCAATGCCAAACAGGGGTGACAGAATATCTGTCACTGAAGTCTAAAGTTGAGATGATTTCAAACGGTGAATTTCTTTTTACCCGACTACATTTTTAGTGTTGCCTTGTGTCATTCTATGAGCATTGCACAGAAATAGTTACACAATAGGCCCATCAACAAGAAGAAGATGTTTTCCTTTGCTTGTTAATATGTAAAGCAAATGTTAAGAAAATTAAGGGAATCAAATTGGATTAAAGACTCTGGCTCATGTGTGAGAGGTATTACTGCTCTTTTGACACAGTTTTTGACAAAAATTGCTTATGTGGAGTAATTTTTATCCTACTGGTAGGGACGCTGTCTGGTGATTCTGAATTTTGCTTTTAAATGCTAATGTCTTTGTAAACTCTAATTTCAACCCTTGAGTGTTTCTGTCACCCAGCCATGAGGACTTGGCCACCACTTTTCTCCTGAAACTCAGCTTTCATTTCTGTGTGGACCCTAGTCCTAGGAGTTGCTAATAAAAGTGAATGATGCTCTAAACAGCATTGAAATATGTGAAAACCCCCTAATGCTTCCACGCAAGTTTAGTTAAACAAGTGATTTAGCCACTTAAATCAAGAACCAACTTAAACAAGGATGTAATTTTTTCAAGTAATGCAGCCTAAGCCAACAGCACTGGGAAAGGGATGAGTTGCTCCATCCATCAGCAAGGGAGAAGTTGGTTTGGAAATTTGATAATATTAATTTCTGTACCAAACATTTCCAATATTGGTGGTTACAAGCTGATGTAACATGAAAAGTTCCCAAGGTATAAATGGCTTCTTTTATCCGTAAGAGTTGGAGCTCTCCTCAAGCTTGTTCTTATGATTATCTTTCTTTCTCTTTCTGATAAATTGCATAATATGATGTAAAATTTCATATTACTCCAGAAACATTAAAAATGTAGTAGTAGTATAAAATAATTGACATAAATATAAAATTAATAACAGAAAGGATGTTGTAGTGATTGCCTTATTCATTTTCATTTTATTCAATAACACTCTCTCTTTAACTGAAAGTGCCTTTGAATTTTCACCATTAAAAAGCCCAAAGTGAGAATTTAGGTCAAACTTTTGATTAAGAAATCTGAAGCCTCAGCCATGATGCACTTATGAAGTAGCTTTTTCTAGATGGTTTTGATTGTCACTGGTGACATTTTCTGTACTGATGTTTCTGAGTGAAACAAGTATCAAAATATTTGAACTGGCCTAGTTGGAGTAATTTTTTCCCTAAATACTGACTCAAAGGACATAAGCTCTGGAGAGAGCACTAAGACAACAGTGTGGTGTCCAACATAGTGTCAAAACGTTTGGTGCTGTGATTCAGCAGCAGCTGCCCTTCTGTATGGTGTGCTTCACTCTTGGACAGGTCCCTACTCTCCAGGGTCTCTCTGATCTGGCCAAGCCCAGGAGGAAGATCTGCTTCATATTTGCAGAGAGGTATGCTCACCACATCTTGCTTCAGGCTACTGTCTGCTGCCTTCTGGATGAAGCACTCTATTGCCCACTGATTTTGAGGTACAGAGAACTTTGGAAAAAATTCTCTTGAGAAAAGGAGGTTATTGTTTCCATCTTTGAGGGAGTGGGGGAAGGACATCATGGGGATGGTCATTCAGAGCTCCTGGTGGACAATGGCTCTGTAAGAAAGGAAAATGTATTCCTCTCTAGAAGAGAGGAGTATTGCTATGTTGAACTTCTTCCTGTGTATAACAAGAACTCCTCAATTTGCCTTTTGGGAGTTGTTATGTCTATGTGTGTTACTGGAGCAGAATTGAGAGACAGAAGGAGAAAAATAACCTTTTCTTTGTAGTTAGGTTTTGGCTATTTAATGCAATTTCTTTCCTGTTATAGGTTTTAGTTCTTTAGGAGCATTCTTTTGTGAGTTGGTAGGGCTTTGCTAAGCTGCTGAGGATAGGAGAGGCTGGGCAAACTTACTGAAGGAGCACACCTTGAGTGAGTTAGGAAATGCCCATGCAACACTTGGCATGTTTTTACAGTCCTGCCTTGTTCACTGCCATAAAATTGTTTTACAAATGAATAAGTGGGAACTGATTTGACAGAGACATTTGTGTAATGTATATTGGCATCCCTATATTGGCATATGGGGAACTAAATCCAGGGAGTGCTGCCAAAATTATTCTGAAGTGTTTTACCATGTAGAGTGGGAGTGCTATAGTGTTTGTTTTTCTTTCTTGTTTCATGTGACTTTTAAGATGGATAATGTTAAGAGATCCATCTTAAAATTTGAGATAGCCATTTTTAAATTCCACTTTCCAGTAGAAAGAATACATAGAAATGAGAGGATTTAAAAAAAATTGGTTTTCTTGCTCAAAAGATATACAGGAATGGATAGACTAATGTCTTTTTTTTTTTTTTTCTTTTCCCCCTCTGGTTTTCTGATCTTTATCCTTTTGAGTACTTTTATCAAATTCAGCCTCAAAAAAATCAAAGTCAATCTTATGAGTTTTTACATAAAGACATGGTAAAAGATAATTTGAATTTTTTCAATGACTTGGCAGGGGTTGAAGGTCATGTATTCTCTTTTTAATACTTGAAATTAAAAGATCATTAGATAACTGAAGAAAGGATTGGGTTTTTGGTGTTTTCCCCTCCCACCCCCCTTGTCTCTGCTTAGGAATTAGTAACAGCAGTCAGAGATGAATTTCCTGATGGTGTAGGAGATAATTTTATACATTTACTAGAAAAAAGAGAGAAATTACTACATTAATAACCTGTCCAATCCAAACATTCAGCCATCTGGGAAGTGGGAACCTTTCCAGTTGTAGGAATCAGAATCCACTGGAGACATTTTGACATAATGTTGCAACTTAGACTGTTAAAACCAAAGGTTACTATTGAGCAACATGATAGCAGGGGTTATTTGTCTCCTATTAGGATATTTTTATTACATTACTGAAAATTTTTGTTGTTGTGACTGTATCTTTCACCTCGGAGCCCTGTCTGGCAGGTAAAAGGATTTTGCAGCAAGTGATCTGCCAGAAGGTTGGTGAAAGAATAAGACACAAGGGGACTTCATAACAATATAAATTAGTTGCATACAGAGATATCATCCTTGTCACTTTAATGAAGAGGCCTCCATTTCAGGGTAAATTCAGGACAACCATAAATACCTCATTAGGACTCTCAGTTGTAATTCAACATATAAACCTGTTGTGTATCTATCAGTGGAGGTGGAGAGACCTTCCTGGGACACAGCATCGGGATTAGCCTGTGTCAGCTCTGCTGGCAATCTGGAGGAGCTCAGGGACTGCTGCAGCCTCCAGAGCACCTGCTGGTCAGCAGTGAGCAAAGTGTGTGTCCTCCTCATCACCCCTGATTCAGAGCTGTTTCCCTCCTTTGCTCCTCTACTATACTGTTTAAAAGGTGTGAGATTTACAGCTCTGAAGAGGGTACAGTAATATAGTATAGCAGCCACATATCTGCTGTTTCCTGACTGACAACAGAATCCTGCCAAGTTTAGGAGGAAGGTAAGTCTTATCTGATTGATCTTTTCATGTAGCTTTTCAATACAAGTATGAGCACATTCAATATTTCTATGTATTGTATTTACTGCAAGAATAACATTATTGAGGACGTGTTCCACCAAATCATGTATATCCAAGAATGAGACAAGGGAATGATTCAGGACTATAATGTTAAAAATAATCTGGCAGTTTTCTAAAGCTACCTGAATATTGCTTTTCATAGAGAAAGATGAAAAATATCTGAGGTATTTGAGTTTGGCATGGTGGTCTCAAACTTCAGTTGCTCAGAATATTCTATTTGTAGAAAAACTGGGGGTGGAAGGGGGATGCATGTCAATTGACAGGATATAAGTCAATCTGTATATGTACTACCATGGTTTTCCCTTGAAAATAAGGCCAGTTCCTTGTGCTGGAGACAATGGTTTAGTATGTTAAATTATGTGCTGCAATCTGGAAGGCAAATCCTTCTATAAAACTGTTAGTGTAGCTCATAACCCAGCTGTAAGAACAGCACAGTTGCCTGTCTCAAACACTGCTAAGGCCACAGAAGGACTTTACCACCAGATAAACACAGAAGGGAGCAACAGGATGGTATTAATTCCAGGCCTTGCAGAGGTGACATCTGGTTAGCACATCCTGGGTGATGCATCCAGAGGAAAATATCCACTGTGAAAAACTATGTCAAGAACCAGCTGCTCATACACATATCACTAGACAAACAAAAATCACCCCAAGCAAATAGCATCTTTGACCCCCAGTGATCACTGAAGCCCCTGCCCAAATCTGCATCCGTGGATTCCTGGTACTTGCACTGTAAGTTAAGCCACTGCAGTGGGAGCTTGAGAAAATACAAAGGTGATACTGCTGTTTGGGTATTACCTCGGACCTAGGGGGAGGCTAAAAAAGCTGAGAGAGAAGAATGTATTACTGATAATGGACAAAAAAGAATGCAGAATTTATGGACCACAAGGAAAGCCAATGCAGGCACCGTGCTGAAATCAGCTCAGTCTGAGTAAAAGGTAGTTCCAGCAGGAGGAGTTCATGACCACTGACTCATGGAGCACTTATCCATGACATCCACCTACTCAAAAGAAGAGAAAGACTAAGCATGCAGACTAATTAACATTAGAGGCAAGGGAATCATTTCACTAAGAGCACAAGAGAACTGCGTAGCCAATGAGCATTAATTCCTTTGCTAAAACATGTAAATAGTAAAAAGCTTTGAACTGCCTTTGGACCACCACTACTGAGAAGCCCAGGGTGAAGAATGCATCACAGATAAGATGTTTATTTTCAAGATGTCACTAGAGAGAGATTTTGGAGGATAAACAGAGCAATAATTTTTCATGGGAAAAATGCAGGAGCAAATAAAAACAGCTAAAAGATGAAAAATGCCCATTATTTCCCTAGTAAAATCAGTTATTCTGCAAACCATGGATGGATATACTTGAAATAGAAAAATAAAACACTTGTGAGACTGTTCTAAATCCTTTTTTTCTGTAAGACTTCACCCATAAAATAATTATTTTAAATCTGAAAGAAAGTGATTTCTTTTTCACTTGAACTTTATATTAAGAATGAGAGCCTAACCCAAGCTTGCAAAAGAAACTTCAGTGTCTTTACTGAAGATTCAAGGAAAGTCAAATACTTCATCCAGCATGAAATAAGCTCCAAACATGCTTTTGTATATATATTTTTTCTATATCTGTAATAATAAATTATATGGCTTTATCCTTTTAAGCCTATTGAGTCTCAATGAGAGAGAAGTCTTTCTACCAGTTTCAAAATGGAACAGACTGTTGGCTTGAAACTGCCAATCTCAACCTTTTAAATCACAAAGTGATGGAGAAGTTGAGATGTAGGCTTTTTGAATGTTCTTATATCTAAAATTATTCCAATTATTTAAAATACATTCAGAAGCTGGGGGAAAAATAATTAAATTAAATGGGCTATTTCTAGAGGAAAATCTATCATTTACAATAAAACTGGTGTCTGAAGTGGGTATTCCAAAAGCAGAAGGCTGTTATGTCATATAAATGTGAAGCCTAAATTAATGTTGAGAAAGCTGCACTTTTTTTTCTGCCTACCCATAAATCAGAGCTCAATTCTGCTGAAGGGCTGCCTGTGCTTTCTGAAAGAAAGTCAGATTGGAGCCCAAGGCAATATGAAAAAAGGACTGAAATATCAGGTTTAAAAGGCCAGAAATCATTCCAGAGGTGCAAAGCAGTGCATGTGTGTTTTGGTCCTTTTGCAATGCATTTAATTTAAACACACTATGACTCAGTTAAATGAAATACAGTTTATTCACTCAAGTAAATGCCACTCTTACTTCCTGTGGAAGTTTTTGATGTGAGATGATCACCAAACCACACTGAATACCGAGACCTGAAAATGTGATAAACTACTAAAAATTATCAAGTCCAGAGTTCAAAATTAAGTATTCCTCCTGCCACTCTAGCTAGAGGCCATGAATTAAGAGTGTTAGAAGCCTAAATCACCTCCTGATCCCTAGAACTGGTCCTTTCACATCAGTCTAGATGAATATAAGAACTGTAAAACTTTTTCTGTGGTTGCCTGGATTGCCAAGTCTTCTATAAAAAAAAACAGGAAATTTCAGTCCTTGTGTCTAAACCCTTCATGAACTTCTTTAATTTAAATCTAAACTTTCAAAAACTGCTATTTTTGAAATGACCATTTGAGAGACCTTGGGGGAACCTGTCCTGTAGAGGTTTTAAGTACTTGCATTTCCAAAGATCCTGTTATTTTGAGGCATCAGAAGCTGAGGACTAACTAGTCATTTTCGAAAATGTAGGCCTAATATTTTGTCAGATATTATTTGCCATAGGAAATATATTTATAGTGTACCCACAGAGATGAATGATGTTACTGACGCACTGTGGATGATACAAATACCCCTCCATTTAGTTTCTTAAAGTGTTTTAGAGTGAAGTGTTTAAAGTGGAGTTTTATTTGCTAGGAACAGCTTTGAGTTGCACATCTGTTGTGCAAAACTTAGATCTAGTTCTACTATAAAGTTTTGTTGGTTTATGTCACTCATGATTTGTTATTTGCAATAAGAATAAATTGCTTGTTTTTCCCAGGGAAGTGTCTTGTTTCTTGGCTCAGTTCCATGTAGAGTTGAAACTTTGTGTCTGTCACATATTCCATGCGTTCTGCAGTTGCCCCCAACTTTTGTAATAACTGTTGAAGAGTTAATATGTTAATGCATTTAATATGATCTTCAAAATATACTGATTTTTACAATTGTGTGCCTTTTAAGAATCATTTATCCAATTGCTTTTGTGCCTGGTTTATATTAAGACACTATTTTTGGAACATCAGGAAAATGAGAACTGAATAGCTAAAATGATGTTGCTTCAGTATTCCCACCTTGGTAGATCATTTAGCAATATCCTAAACGCATATTTTTTCAATGACTCCTTGTGAAAGCAGCTACACCTTGGCTTGTCCACTAATGGCACAGTGGTGCCTGGCTTATTCACTGATCCTCTGTAGAAGTATTTACACTGTTCAGTGATTTGATGTGATCTGCCAATGCATAACTATGAGGCAGAAGACTAACTGAGCCATTAAGTGTTCCTACAACCTCCTTTAAGTATAGGAATATCTTAGCCTAATTCTTCTAGAGAAGGACAGACAAGGACAATACACCTATGGGCTTGCCAATATCCCTTTATGTTTGAATTCCCTTGTCCCAAGGATATAGACAGCTGTAAATTCCATTTTAAAAAATAGAGTATAGCATTTGGAGATATCCCCTTAAAAAGTTCTGCTCATGAATTTTGCAACAGCAAATTGAAATATGCATTTTTATGGTTATTTTATCCCAGGATATTTAGCTAAATCTGGTTAAAACTTTCACACGTTGTGACTATGCAATGACTTTGCAACCAGAATCACACCTTTTCTATCCCAGATAACATCAGTTTGTCGTCATTCATTTACAAATACACAGGTTACAGTATAAGTAAATATGTGATGTTTCAAGCCCAGCCTTGGAGACTGTGGTTGTATAAATGTAGTTGCAGAGAACCCTTTCTGCTTTTTAATTTTACTGAAGGCATCTGTGCTTTTTAACAGGTTGCATCACTTCCAGAGGAGGAAATGATGATCTTACTGAGGTTAGTGAGAGATTATCCAATGACATTAGTGGCCAGGATTCTCAAGGTATGTGAGAGACATTAATTGCATTCTTTCCTGTAATTCTGCATAGCTGGAAAACATATTTAATTTAAATCAAACTAGAAGCTGAATACAGAAATAAAGGTAATTGTATTTTCATGTAACTTTGGCTTCTGCACTGCACTAATAATCAGTGTATAACCAATTGACAGCCAGCTGGCATCATCAGAGAAATAGGTATTTAGTGGCACGCCCCATGTACAGCATGGCAGCAGAAGCAACAAACTGGAGAAGTTTTGATGTTGTGGTACACAAGGAAATCACAGCAGGCTGGCTGCTGAGGGTCCCAGAGGAGAGCTGCCTGACTCAGGTGGGATATACCTCTACGTTCCTCATACTTCCCACTGTGTTTTCCAAATTCCTTGGTCCAACACAATTAATTGCCTTCTTTTTGCTTGTGTAGCAGTAGAAAAAGCCTGCTTGGATCTGGAGGTAAGAGGAAATATTTGGGATAATTTCTATCATACTAAGAGGAATCATTTGTGACGCTTTCTGGCCTCTTGTGTAACTCATTATCTCTTTGTCTTGAACTGCTTTGAGTGCAATGGCATGCCTTGTAGGAAATACATCTGGATTAAGATAGTTATTGTTAAGGAGGAGTCACCATAATCATATCCACTATGGATAATGATCCATAATATCTTTGAACAATGTATTATTAGTAGTGTGACCTTGCATGCATCCAATCACTGTGTAATTTTTGTGGCTAACATGAAGAATCTTGTGTTCATCTGTCTATACACCAGTGGGAGAACAACTTGCACTCATCTGAAAGTACCTGGTTTTGAAATCGCTGTGCTTCTTCAGGCAAGAGTGGATAAAATGGATCAAGCTTGGGTTTGTTTAAGATCATGAGCTAGAACAAGATACATGAGCCACTTCACACAGAATGGCTTCTGATGGCAATAGAACTATAATTTAATTTTCAAGTGCATAATCATGATAACAATGAACATGCCAAAAAGGTGGTTAGGAATTTCAATATGTTCTCACAAGGCTTGAGCTTCTTAAATAAAATAAGCAGTTAAGCAGTGTTGTGGTTTAACTCTAGCCTGCAACTAAGTGCAATGCAGTGGCTTAACTCAATTCCTCACCCTCTCAGTGGGATGTGAGGGAAAATCGGAAAAGAGTAACCTCTTGGATTGACATAAGAACAGTTTAATGAATAAACAACATAAAATGCACTGCAACTACTACTTCTACTACTACTCCTTCTGCTATTCTACTTTTATGGAGAGGAGAGAGACAGCAGGGAATAAAATCCAAGAGAAACAAGTGATGCACACTACAGTTGCTCACCACTTGCTGACTGATGCCCAGCCAGTCCCCAGGCAGCTCAGCAGCTCCTGGCCAACCCTCCCCCAGTTTATATACTGGACATGATGTTCTGTGCTATGGAATACCCTTTTGGGCAGTTGGATTAGCTGTCCTGGCTATGCTCTCTACCAGCTTCCTGTGCACTTTTTCACTGGTAGAACATGGGAAACTTAAAAGTCCTTTAAATAGAGTAAACACTACTTAGCAAGTCAGTGTTTTATCAACATTATTCTCGTACTGAATCTAAAACACAACAATGTACCAGCTACTAAGAAAAAAATTAACTCTATCGCAGCCAAATCCAGGACAAGATGCTTCTGAAAAGTAAATATGGCTAAGGCTTTACTATCCATAGCTTTTGTTCAAGTTGTTGAACTCAAATGCTGAGAGTGGCATATGTGTATATGTGGTCTGTATGTGCAGTGATATAAAGTCACTACACATGGAGAGGGGGAAGGGAGAACGAGGTGCTAAGGTAAGACAGGCAGGACTGATGTCCAGTCATAAGACAGGTAAGTGCTGTCTTTATAGGTCATATGTTACAGTTGTAGTGTGCATGTTACAGTGCACAGGCATCAGCACTGATCATCTGAGCTCAGAGCAGCAATGAGTTTTTCTGTGGAAACATTGTCCATCTTTGTAAATAAGGGTGGGAAGGTAATGTAACAAGCAGTTTTCCTGTTTCTCCTGTGAAATGAGTCATCAGAGATGGAAAATTTGCTTGTGATATGATTCTCCAGAATCTAGTAATATGTAAGGTAGGATCTGTGCCCCACCTTCACAACAGCTTCTTAATGCTTACATGTCAAGGGAGGCTGTAAATGAGCAACATAATAAACTTTGTCACTCCAGACACACCACTCCTACTTCCCAAGAGGTGCAATTCATGCAGCCTCACTGTTGTATTTTCAGGTGGCCAGATGCCAGGGAAGGCAGCTTGAAGTCTACAGGAATAAAGGCGCAGAAAAGAAAAATAACATGGGAAGAGGAGTAAAAAGCATTCTGCAAACCTCTGAAGGTACTGGTTTTTTCAGTGCCAAATGGCAGGGCACAGACCGGTAAATGAAAAAGGAGAAGTTAAAAGTTAAATTAAAAGGAGGAGCTGTCCAGCCCACTTGCTCCAGGGATACTGAACTGAACTCAGAATCTAGGTGAGATACTGGAGCAAATAAGGAAATTTTACGTTCTTAAAAATCTTTATCATATATTTGTTATTTTATATTTTGAATGTGTATTCATCATAATAAATCTAGATATTAGTTTATCTCATATTGTTTTACTAGTTGTAGAGCTGAGTCTTATAAACCTGATGCAAGAAAACCTTCCCTCTCTATGGGAACAGCAGTCCTTAAATCAAGATGTTAAAATGCACTGGCAGTGACCAGTACTAAAATCTGCTTTCTCAGAGAGCGTGAAGAGTGAGCAAAGAGATTTTGTGCAAGCTGGATGAGACCTGCTTATACAAAGGCTGGGGAGGGAAATGTACCCTTTGGAAACCAAAGTTAATAGGCATGCTGATTGTATTAGGGACACCACGTGATCTCTAAGGAAGTTTGTAACAGCATTGCCAGGAATATCTGATGATGTTTCCAGGAGCTGGTACAGCTGTAACTATTTACTCTTGAGGCACTCTGCCCAAAAATTCTTTTGACCGTTTAACAGGTCTATCTGCCTTAGTTTTCCTATAAACACATTGTTCCACTGCTAGGTTACAGAGGGGATTTCTCTACCCTCAGCCCTTGTAGTACAGTCTGGTTATTAGCCTGAAAATAAGCTGAGCCCTTGGAAAGGTAATCAGTAGTTTTGAAGTTAGTCAACATGAAAATTGATTTTTTTTTTTCCTTGCAGGAGTGGGTAAAAATTAAGAGTAGTGTGTCGGGTTTGCTAAGCTCCCCGCCAAACACAGCTGTGTGCCGGCTAGCTCTCCCCACCCCACTCCTGACAAAAGGGAAAAAAAACTAGTAAAAGGCAAAATTAGTAAAGGAATATATATATATTTATAGATATCTTATATATGTACAGCTAAATACTATGTACATATAATACAACAATCCCAAACACCCCCTAAAAGGGAAAAGGGGAAAAGGGGAAAAGGGGAAGGGGAAAACGGACTAAAAAGGGTAAAAACAAAACAATCCCACTCAATCAAATCCCAGGAATTAATTAAATAGAACAATAACACAGGAAAGATCTCACCAACTTCCCTTAGGAGAAGTGAGTGCCTTCCCTCCTCTGTCGGCAGAGACAACAGCTCTCAGCCAGGCCCGAGCTCAGAGAGATAAGCCAGGCCTAAACACCGAGAACTGCTGGCTCCGTGTCCACCCGACAAGCGAGAGAAGAGAAAAGAGCAAAAAGGGACAGACAGGAAACTCCCTCCTGTCTTTATACACCTGATTACGTAAGGGAATGATATGGAATACTTCCTTGGTTTTGTATCCCGGTTTCTAGGGAAGGCCTACAGAAAAACTACCACAAGTAGTCTCTGATATTTTCCCATAGTTTTCATATGTTGCAAGCCTGTTACAGTCTGTGGTTAGACAGAGATCCCTAGTAGTATCCCAAAAGGCCTGTTAATTGGAGCATTTATTTATAGGAAGGACTCCATACATTCTGTGATGTGTGTGTCTCTGTGTGGATGGGAAACGCTTGGTTACGTGTTGCTCTTGTTGGTGGGATTTTAATTGATATTAATATTTCAACTCTGGGCTTTTTTTTTCCAGAAAATAAGTAAAGACATTAACAAGTGAGATATCAGAGCTTTTATGTAGGGATAAATATTTGCCAGCTTCTGCTAACTAACTTTCAAAAATAAAGGTGAATTTCCCCATTCCATCTTTCCCAAAAAAACTGATTTAAAAATGGATTATTTCACATTATTTCTGTTATAATGCACAGTTTTCTCAGTGGATGACTTACAGTATTCTGTCTTTTTCTTAGCTACAGAAGTGAGCAACCCTCTGTGTTGCCAAACAGTAACAATTTTTCTCTCTCTGAAGTTTTTGAGACTTTTGTTTTTTAGTGAAATGAAGACGTTCTGAACATAACAATAGCAATAAAAAAGCTTAACTACTGCTGGCTCCAGTGGGGTTGTCTTAAGTAAAATCGATCCAGTTTCACACCTGAACGGTGATGGTTGGGTTGTAAACATAGCAAGTGATCTCTGGGTGCTAATCTGCAATTTCGGTGCTGAAGCGCAGATTGGAGTGAAAAGAATGAAATAAAAATCTGATTTCTTGAAATCATGAAAAATCATGCAATTTCAGAGCAGCTGTTGGGGAAGTTTTCTTGTCTGCAACTAACCCATGCACAAATTTAATGAAACAAAGGCTAAATGGCAGGACAGGGTTCTGAATTTCAGAGCAGGGGGAACCTCTGTCGTAGGGGTACACCAGCTCTGTGGAGTCATTTCTGCCATGAGCAGCCTTCAGGGAGTAGCTCAGCCACTGAGTAAGCAGGCCAGTAGTTAAGCTCCAGATCTCTTTTTGTTGCTTATGTTCACACTCATCAAAATTAAGGACAGGTTAATTCTTTTGAACTTTGGTAAAATATTCTTAACCTTTTAAGCCACAATGGGAGCAGTGGTGCCTGCCACTGTTCTAGGAAGATGCATTTTGATTTTTTGGCAGAACTAAATCTTGGCAATTAATTTTAGGGTGATGAGACCATGATTTGGCTGATTCTGACTCCCTCTCATGCCTAAAATCAGAGAGAGACTTGTACTGTAATCACATGGAAAATTGTGCATTACAAGCTGCAATACAAAAGATTTCAGTGGTTAATTTTTATGCAGTTCAGGTAAGCTGATTCCTCATCACGTTGTGAGTATAGATGTCACCAGATATGATACATGACCCAGGGTAACAGTCTGATATCATTAATATGTGTCTGCTTTGCAAGATGCTTACATTCCTTTTTAAGTGTAGCTCATGGGTGCATTCCAGTTTATTCAGCTCTGGTTACATTTTAAAAATTGAATATTTTTGCATTTGTTTGCACTCCTTTGTTTTTTTCTCCTGTTCATGAATATTCAAAGTAATGAGTCTACTGTCAGGAATACTGCTAAAATAGCAAATTATAAACGAACAGTAGATATTGCAATGCTTCAAGTCTTCAAGAACAGAACCATGGGAGTTACCTCCATGTGAGCGTGCAGGAGGAATGATTTCTTGCAAGAATATTGAGAAACAGATGAAATGGCTGTTCTGAAATTTTTTCACAAGCCTCCTTTAGGGAAAATAACCCCACTAAACAGGAAGGAAAGAAAAAAAGAAAGCTTGTCCTTCAGAAAATTTTTATTTTCAACAAATCTCTGTTGCTATGAGTCTGACAACATCTCAGATTTATCACAGTGACAAATTTTACACAGGTATAAGAATAATGTGAAAGCAAATTCAATGCAGCAATAATATTACATCTCCAAGGCTGGTTTCCAAGGCTGCTCCTTCAGTGCATGGATGAGAAGAGCAATAAAAGTCTCAGTGTGCTTTAGGTAGGGAACAGATGAGAAACAAATTCCTTTGCTTTGCCATGCTCTGACTACATCTTCAGGAGCAGTTTTACTCTCCCTAGGGCATATTCTGCAGTTTCCTGATGATGTATGGTACAAATGTTGGGGTTTGGGGTTAGGATCCTCTTTCTCCACGCTGTCTTTTCTTTTGCAGAGCTTATTTCCATCAGGTATTTGTACCAGACAGGATTAGTTTTGCTTGATGCTTTTGCCCCTTTTCACTTTTCATTCTTCATGAAGCTGAATGTTATTACTTAGCATCCCCTTCTTTTTATCATCCTCATTTCATATCTGTCCATCAGCATTAAGTATTGTCAGGTTTAAGCCTTTGAATGATCAAAGCCTTTCAACATCTCCCTGCTGCATCTGGTTTCCTTTGTTACCCATTTTTTCACTGTTCCTATCATTCATGCAAGATGCAGCTGGTTTGTTTTTTTTTTCAGTCCTTTCCCTGTGCTTCATGTAACTTTGTTCTGAATTTGCTAGGCCATCTTTCCATTTGTTTCATGATTTCCACACCTCAGATTTTGGTATTAACCTTGAGTATATGAGTCTGTGAAAAATGCTATCTAAAGTGAAAACCACTTCATCACATCAAAAGGAAGACTTCTGATACCTTTTAAAGCATGTCATCTATTTAATCTTCAAGGTGATTGTGATCATCATGTGTAACTATTGGCTTGCTGGAGACAACCACAGCAATGAGAGCAAAGGATGTTTGCAAATATAAGTCTCAAAACTGTGAACATCAAATCCCCCTCACACACCAAGGAATGAGGATTATTTATTCTTGCCATTCTGGAAACAAGAGCCATTGTTTTAATGGTCTCGCCTCTATAAGCTCTCTTTCCCCCAGTCATCAGGTCCATTTTTTATCTTGATCATCCTCTCTGTGGGAATCTGCAGAATGTTTACCTGTGGCTGGACAAACTCAGTTGTGGAGGGAATCTGTCCAGGTCTGGTCCATAGGATGTTTTGAGTGGGGGCACAAAACAGAGCTTGAGCCACGTATGTTGGGGTGCAATTGTCTCTTGCTGTGCTCTTCATGGAAGCTTTACAGCAATTCTGAGAAGAAAGTTGGTACCCTTAGTACAGTCACTTGCTCTGCAGTGTTACATCCCCCTTGCTAATGCTACAGAGCAGGCTGAAGAGTGACAGGCCTATTTTGCCCTTGAGTACCTACTTCAGAAATTGGATAATTTATATGATTTAGCCTTTAAAGGTGCAAGATGTGATTTAGTTTGGTTATTTGCTTTTCAAGCATAACTGTCCTGCTATGCTTTATTTCATAGTGCTGCCTACCCAGGTATGTATGAACAGGATTTAACTTCTAAACAGCCCTGCTCTAACCTGCAATATGCCTGGTTGCTAAAAGTGGTGCAGTAAAACCCAGTGTTCATAGCAACCTTTCTATGTTGAAACACTAAAGTTTTACATTTGTCTAACATATTTTCACCCAGACTTTAAAACTCTCATAAAGTATTTGCTCATGTTGCCAATTTTACCTGTTCCCTTAATGCAAGAAATCCTGGTTATTACTTTGTCTGATACTTGGGGCAATGAATTTCTTGGTAATTATTATTCTTCCCCTTTGCTTTCTTCTCTCATATAACATTACCTGACACTTGCTATAATAAACCAGAAAAGCTTAAATATTATCCATGATTCACCGGTTTCTACCAGAGCTAAACCTTATTCTTATTTCCATGTTTGGCTGGTTAAGATGTTCAGTGCACTTCACAGTATAAGCTGAAGGGGACCTGCCTCTTAGCTGGCCAGTAATTTTTGTCACCCAGTATTAAAGGCACATTGAATTAACTATCTTGGACTTCTGTGAGTGTTTTGAGCCATGCTCTTATTTCTCAGATTAATTCAGACAAATAGATGCATTGTTAATGGAAGATGACCAGCAACAAGAACCACCACTAAGTCATGTGTTTACTGAGTACTATAAAATCCTATTTGAAAATTAATCCATTGGTGAAGTCAAACCAAACCATTGCGGGGTGTCTTAACAGAACTGCATAATACTGAGGCTTTGCCATCTTGAATAGGGTTTATGGAGAAGGTCAAGATGATCATTTTGCCCTGAAGAAATTTGTATTGTTTCAATCCAGACATACTATATTCTCTGTCATTCCACACAAAAAAAGTCAAATTTGTGAGGTCTTAGCATAGATCAGCAGGAAGTCACAGAAAATTAGTCTCTAAAGGGTTGCTGCTGTTGATGGCAGTTCACATGAGAAATGTATTCCAGTTTGTGGGGCTGAGAGTACTTTGTGAATGACTACGTTTGCATACCTGTGGAGGAAGGGACTTGCTAAACAGTTAGAAAATGTGCAATTTAAGGTATAATGAACTTTTTACACAGCAAAAATGAGTTAAAGTTGGGAAATGATTCTTGTGGCAATAGTTTGCCCATTAAATCTGTGTGCTGGAGTACTACAAAAGCCTTGATGGAAAATTCCATAATTGCACAAATAGTGATAAAAAATGTTTCTTCTTACCTTCCCTCTCCAAACCTATGTACTTCAGAAATTACATTTGTCTGAAACAGAGGATGAATTATAATTTGTATTTGATTTGTGGCAAGTTTAAATGTACTGTCTTCTGAAAGCTAGAAATACGACCCTTGTTCATGTAGAAAATAATCTTCATCTATTTGAGGCAGACACTTTAGGAAGGATAACAGGAAAATCCATAGTGACCACTAAATTAACCATAAACTTTCACAGAAAGAACTTGTGCAATATTGAATTATTATCAGAAAAAACATCCCAGCTCAATATTTTTCAGCAGCAGCATAAGCAAGCAAAAGAATAAATAAACACAAGGAAGCTAAAATAGTTGGAGAAATAAAATGAGAAATAATACCGAATATATGAGTAAGTCATCATGTAAATTGGACATGTCACTGACAGCCTCACCTGGAGCAACAGGTGCTGTTATACTGCCATGTCTCAGCAAGGATTTCTCTGAAATAAAAGACATTCAGAAAAGTAGGCAGCCTTAGCTGTATGGAGTACTTTCATAGATTAAGAGAAAGAAAAGAGGAAAAGATTAAAAACAAGAAAAACCTTTATTTCTAGGACACAATCAACAAAAAATAAAGGACATGTTTTCATTTCTCTTCACTCTCCAGAGTGCCGTAACGAGTAGCTGTTGTCCAAATAAATTAAAAAGCTGCAAAGCCAAAAATGGTTTACTTTTTAACCAGTAATTTGGAAACCTAGTGCTACAAAGATCTGAAGAGATTTTCATTACAATTACCTGAATGTGAAGGGTGGGGGCGAGGAGGGAGGGGCAGGAAGGAAGAAAATAAAAAAATATCCATATTTTAGTCAGACAGGAAAAATAATTTCTGGGTTTGTTTTTAAGGACATCTCTTTTCAGGACAGCAATTTGACACATACTTCACTCAACATTATGATAACATGCAACTTGCAGGAAATCTTGATTTGCACATATATTCAAACATTTTCCTCAGTGTTAGGTAGATGAACCCGATATTTCCAGCTACCAGTTGCCTCAACCCAGGTTTTATGTGCCTCAAAACAAGTATCTATTTCTGGCTGTAGTTAATGTGCATGAATAGCCAGGGCTTATGTGACTTTCTGTATTTTCGAATTTTTTTGGAGTCATCCGTAGTTTATAAGACATGATCAAGCTCCCTGCCTACCCAGCTCCTGAGCTGTTTGCTAAAAGCTGGATGGTACATCTGAGGCCATACCCTTGCTTCAGTGCTGTGAGAAAATACCTTTAATTACACCCATAGTGGCTGTTCTTATGTTCATCAGGAACAAAACCTTTGTTTTCTGTTTATTATTACTTCCTAGCATGGAAGTAGTGTGAGTGTAACTTTTATAGTTTAATGCATAATGGCTAGATTTTCAAATAATTGAGAAGGAGGCTTTGCTATTCAAAAATAGAAATTTTAATATAGATTGTATCAAATTAATAGTATCTTCATTTGTGGATATATTCACTATAAATAGCTTAATCATTTTTCTGATACCAGAGTGTCTCTTATCTGATGACTTCTTATGAGCACATTAAAAAATAAAGTGGCATACTTGATAAGTCTCTGTGGCTTCCCTAAGGAGGGGAGAGAAGGGAGCACTAAGGGATTAGAAGTCTGATTAGTGCATAATGAGGAGCTTTACTTTCTAAAATAAAATTAGAGTAATTATAAAATGACATGTTCACATATCAATGCAATGACTTTACTAAGGTTGCCATAGAGCTGGAGATCATAATACGTAGAACTACCATAATTTCTGACACTACAGTGAGACATTCACCTGTGCTCCTTTTTCCTTTAGCTTCCTCCAGTCTTTCTCTGACTCTTTCCTACATTCTGATATGGTTTTAAGGAGGTACACTCCAGTGACATTGCTCCTTTGCACTGCTGATGGTGTGTTGATAGAGACATCCATACAGACATCTGACTTAGAGATTGTGTCCTGAAAGTAATCTGGCCAAGACTTTGGGCTGGAACCATAACAAAAGTACTGAGGTAATACATTCTACCTGAATTATGGCCCTGCCCCGTGATCTGGATGAGGACTTCATTTATTCTTGTTTTTCTGGGAAGCACTGACTTGAGAGACTCAGTGCACAAATAAGCTTACTGACAGAGCCTTGCTGAATTTAAGTGGGGTTGAGGATCCTCCCAAAGACAGCATGAAAGGTCAGTGGTGCTGTCCACAGGAGTCCTGCTCTCATGAAGAGAATTGTTGATTAATCCTTCTGTACAAATAAATCTGATCTCCCTCAACACAGAAAAGGTAAAATGTCTGCAGGGCCTTCTTTTTTCTTTTAGAAGTATTTCATTGGACATTCTAAAACACTAAAGCCTGTTCAGCACTGTTAGACACCAGATCAGTAATTATGGGGTCAGAACAACCTTGTGGGGGGTGGTGTGTACGTGTGTGTGGGGGAAAGGATGTATCAAACCTCAAGGAGGTGGTGTCGTGTCCCTCATGGCAGGTCCTGGAGCCCACACGGGCAAGTGCCGGAGCAGCTTGAAGTCACAAACAGGCAAACCATAACACCCCCCAGCTCCTGGAGCCCCTGACCCAGCTGGGATTGGCAGGGACAGTGAGAACATAGCCCCTCACCCTGGCCTGGAATCCCAGAGTGGCCACTGGGGCAGAGGCCCTGCCTGGAAGGGTTTTGGCTGTAGAGAGCAGAGCAGATAAAGAGGCACACACGAGGTCCATTTTGCCCTGGTCTGCTTTCCTGGAAGCTGCCAACATGTGACCTTTTAAGTGAGAACTATTTTTCTGTCCCTCTTTTCCTCTCTTTATTCTTTCTTCTCTTAATCTCTCTTCTTTTATCCTTTTCTTCCTCTTGTGGGTAACTTAAACTCTTATTTTCTGTAAATTATGGGTACTTAACCATAGTTGCCCAGAGTTTATGTTTGCTGGGTGTCACAAAGGCTCCTTGCTACAGCAATGTTTAGTAGTCCTGGTAATCTGTTGTAATGTTTTTGTGAAGTTGCATGTCAGCCTTGTAAAACATTTTTCTGCCAAAATGCCTATTTTCTCACCAAATTTAAGGAAATATCTCAGAGAAAAATGTGTATTTATTCTCCAGATGTTAACTCAAGGTACCAAAGAACCAAAGGCTTTACAAGAGTTTCTGTGAGCAGTATCTCTTGGAGCCTAAAATTAAATTGTAACACCTGGCAAAAGTTGAGTCTTCAGGATTGGGATATAACAAACATAAAAAGAGTAAAGGCTAATTCTGGTTTTGTTATTTGGGTATTTATTAAAATATCTTTAAATATGGCTGTATTCAATACAGCAGACTATTCAGTTCTCTTTGATATGCAGCTTTTTTTTTTTTTTACATCATTTTATCATTACAACCTTATTATGGCACTATAACATTAAAGTAGAAGTTGGATCCACCAAAGTTTCTATCAGGCAAAAAAGGGAGAGGGAACGTAAAGCCTGTTCATGCTGAGTTTTCAGTTCCTGAAGCCTATCTGCCAGAAATACTTAGAAGGATACTTTTGGAGACGAATAAGAATCTTCATGTATGTACACAGTGCATCATTAGTTGCACCCTTTCTTGAAGGAATCTCTGCTCTTCCAACTTCACATTTGCCAGAGACCATCTTCACCCCACCTTATTTTGCAGACTCCTTAAACAAGGACATATAAGTCACTTTGCCAGCTCCCCAGAAAATAATTTTATTTTTCATTCCTTGAGTCCACATAGGTCTTCCCTGTAGCCTACATGGATTTGTCAGGGCAAGAGGAGTTTGCACACCGTAAGCAAGAAACCTGCATGTAAATAGCTGAGCTTCAGTAGGTAGAGGACATTCCATTTTCAGTTACTCCCCTTTAATCTAATTCTTGACTCTGCTCTACTGTTTTGTACATGACAGTCATCCATTTTCGAAGACAGCCACTTTTTACCCCTTCAAAAATTTATATGCTAATACACATACTACCCCCATGCTAACTAAAGTAGAAGTTAGCCCAGCCTTCTTAATTAGGGCCTGCATGCCTCTATTTAGCTCAGCTGCTTGGAGGAAATCAGTCTTTCAGGGTGAGCCGTCTCCTGTATAGGGTGCTGCCCTGCTCTTTGGATGTTGTTTCTGAGCCAGGTAAGGAAGCTGTTTTCTTTTTTTCTTGCTCTTTGCAGGTGAGAACTGTTGTGCAGACAGAAACTAATAGGGGCACATCAAAGGCTCTTTTAGCTTCTTTCCTCTCCTTTCCTCAGTTAAAAAGGAGAGGAGGAAACATTTTCTTTCTTTAAAGTTTCTCCTGAGGAAAGGTTGGCATTGTCTGCTCAAGGCAGGACTGTATAGTTCTGTATCTGTATTTTTCTTTGTTCTGAATGGGCTCTAACTTTTGCAAGCAATCTTCCTATTTCATGCTATGTTTTGGAATAAAACCTTGGAGTACTTTTTATTATTTTTTATTAATTTTTATTATATGGCAGAAATATGACTTAAAAGTCCTTGTTTTGTTAATTTGTACAGATCTTGTAAAAGTGGAGTTTGTTTTCTCAAGTCACAAATGCTGCAGTGCTTGTAGTTCAGACACAACTAAAGCACACATTAAACTGATTAGCTTGGCTCTTACTTGCAGCGGCCATCTGTAAAGCTGTGAGCCCTGATGAGCTAACTTAGGTACTGTCCTGGTTTCAGCTAGGTTAGACTTAACTTTCTTCTTAGTCGTTGCTACAATGTTGTGTTTTGGATTTACTACGGGCATAATGTTGATAGCAAGTACCTCGTTAAAGTAGTCTGGTTTGGAGGCGGTTCAGCTAAACTACTCACTACTGTCACAGCAGGCTTTGCATGGAAACCCTCTGCTTGCTACATCAGGGACATGCTTTGCCTATGCTTGGCTTGATAGCGAGCTCCCTTCCCTCCTGTTTCTGATCGAGATGTAGAAATGGAGATTCCATCCTTCACCTCTGGAGAGGGAAGGAAGAACAACCACTCTCTTGGGTCCCTGACTGCATTTCTGGATACAGAAAGCAGGGAGGAAGCTGCAGGAGGAGAGGCCTGTTGGGTAGGCAACTCCTTCAGGATACTGGAATCATGCTGGTGGATGAGCAAGAGGCAAATCTTGCCACTAAATAAGGTCTTAATGAATTAGTTCCCACAAGCATGGCTGGATTTACTTCTTGACAAGTTGTATATATCTATATGCACAAGGAGTTAAAAAACAACAGCAAAAGAAGCAATTATTCTGAAGGAATTGGAACACAATAATGCTGCACAAAGCTGTCTAGTTAACAGGACTTTGAGGTAACTGGAGTAAATTAGCAGAGACAACTGATTTATGCTGCATTGAAATACACATTGGCATTCTGCAAAGTGAATGCATAATTTTCATCCCTGATTGCTTGAAAGAACTTATGGGACCTTATATTCCGTTTATTTTCACCTGATCCCAGAAAAAGACATATGGAGGATTCTGATATTTTCAAATTTTAGTGTGTGATGACTGGGGTTTAAAGTATTTTTCTACTTTAAGAATGTAGAGTGTAATCCCTGAGTAGCAATGCAGCGACAATATTAGTTTCTTCTCTCCCAAGCTAAAACTTTAGATTATAAAGATGCATGTGAAGGAGTGCTGGTGGTGGTAACTCTTTGTGACCTTCTCTTGGAATAGGGTTCTTTTTGGTTCAGAATGTAGATAAGGCTTGAAAGTCAAATAACGTGTTGCTTAAACTAAGACAGATTTGTTGTTGCAAGCAAAAATGTTTTGATCGAAAGGTCGGTTTGAACCCTGTCTCAGATACATCCTCACAACAGCAGCTGAGGTAGTTTAGTGAAAACCTGAATTGTACTGGTACACCATAGACTGGGCCCATGATTGCTGCATGCTAATTATACTGTAAATTCCAAGTGTTGCACATATTTAAAACATCACCTTCCTGGCCTCATAAACTCTCTTCTACTAGAGGAAGGGTGGTTATGATACCTCTGTAGTGTTCCTTGGTGGTATTTATTTGATTGTCAGCAGAGAATTTAGGAATACAAATGCTTCTCCTGACTGACTAACATAGTGCACCTTAGAAAGGCATGTGATTGAATGCAGACCAACCTGTTCCCTCTTCTGCACCACCTGATTCTTCATTCACAATTTAATAATGGCAAAATGTAGCAGCTTCTCTCCACATAACTCCCTGTGTTAATAAGACTGTCTTAAAGGCTAAGCCAAATCATTGTAATGAGCAAAATTAGAATTCAAGTGGCTGTATAAGCTACATAAACACCCACCTGAAGCAAGTGTTGACTCTGAAGAAACCTGTCTTCAGATTAATGGCTTTTGTGCTTCTGTGTATTTGCAGTAAGTAATTTGAGGTGCCTACTGCTGTAATGATGACTGGTAATAGTAAAGCAAACCCCATCCTTCAGTGTATTAAATGTTTGGTGCTGTGGTGAGTGATGAACTAAGTGCATTTAGCTGGAAGACCTGTGCTACTGTCCTCTCTAATGCAACTGTGCCTTTGAAACTGCTGCTATAAATTACATTAGACAGAATTTGTATATTAGTAGACTTGGGTCATTTTCTGAGTGTGAATTTGTTGATGTAAGTATAATGTTTTGTAATTGGGGGCATCCTCTTTGGGCATGCTTACTGTATAAATGAGGTGCTTCTAAGAAGGAAAAAAATGCCTGCTTTTCCTCATTTGAATAGCTCTGCAGAGGATCTGAATACTGGAGTTACCACTTGCACATTAATGAGAAGCTAGTACTTAAACCATATCAATCTAATCTGGTCTCACATGCAATTACATGTAGGTACCAGAGGCAAGGATACTTGCTTTGAATAAAAACTGATTCATTTTAATTTCTTAACTGGTTTTAAAAAGCACAGGAAAATGGTAGGTGGAAAAGTATGGCAACTGCTTTGAACAATTTTGTAGTTATACCACTTGAGGGGTTTATTTGCTTTAAGTAAAAAAAATAAAAAGGACATGCCAAGATGTTTTCTTCCTTCCAAGTCTTTTACATTGTGATGTCTACTAGCAGTTTAAGAAATCCCTTCTGAAGATCGTTGCTATTCTTTACCAGCACTTCTTTAGGAACTGTGAGTCTGAATTCCTTGTTATTTCATTAAGGCTTTGGCTCCATCAATAAAAATTACAATTTTGCATCAGGGATCAATCCAGTAAAAGTCAAGGGAGCAAAAGTGGGAAAAGGATATTGGTTTTCAGTAGAAACTAAGTGGCTGAATATGTTTTTAAAGTTGACATCATTAAGCAGGCTTTTTTTTTTTTTCCTAATCTGTAAGAAGGGTATGGAGAAGATTCAGTATTTCACAATCATTGTTTAATTCAATTGATTTTCTAATCCTAAAAGTACAAAAGATATAATCAGGATTCATTTTAGTATAATTATTTAGTAAGCTTTAGTGCTGGAGGAAGAATTTAAGTGGGAATGAGACATTACTTCATTCAACTGTGAAACAGAACTCTTGAACTTGATGAAAGGTTTGACCTTCTTTCTTTTTATTAATCTCATTTTGCCCTCTGTACTTTGTTTGGCCAAAAACAGAAGCAGAAGTACCAGGATGCTGCATCTCAGGAAAAGTTTCTGGCAGAAAGCTGTGCTTGGAAATTACAAAGGATAAGTTTTTAATGGCTTTAGAAGGGTGGAAATTGAGCAGCCCACATGTCATTTTGGGTAGATTCTCCTAAATCAAAAGCCATTCTTTGATAAAATGAGGGGAAATATTTGAGAGTGAGCTGACTTATAATGACCAGGCTTTGACTCACATTCATGGTGGGTGGAGTGTTGTGGTTGTTTATTATTGCCCCTTCACTGGAGATGCCTGTACTCCTTGTTGAACTGGCTAGAGGGAACATGTGATTTTTATCAGCAACTTTGATGAGCATGAAAGGGGTAACTATGGGACCTGGGGAAATGTGGCTCCCCTGTCCTCGTGGCTGGAGATGGAGCAGTAACCTGCAGCAGAGGCAAGGCAGGGAGCCAGCACAGTGGCAGCAGCCTTGGTGCTGAGAGCTCCTCAGAGCCATTGGCTTCATGAGCTGGGGACCAGCTCTCAAAGTGCAGGATGCCAACTGTGTGCCTTGGCAATGCTCAGCACCCCAACAGGTTGCCTTGGGGGCCAAGGTAATAGAAGCAAATGAGGGATAAGATACCTGAATAATTTCTTACACCACACACTCAGGGGCTTTGCCACCAGCTAGGAAGATCAAGTTAGATGCCAGAAATTAAAGGAATTTATGCCTTTTTTGAGGTTTTATTGACCACAACCACCTTGTTTTCCCCAGGTCCCTTTCACTGCTTTCCAGTGTCTCATTGACAGTCTGTATGAGCATCCAGGGTTGTCCCATCTCAGGTGTAGAATCAGTTGGTTTCCCTTGTTGAACTTTTTATGTTGGATGATTGCCCTGTCCTCTGGTTCATTGAGGTCTCTCAGCAGGGCCTCCTTGTCTCTGAGGGAGTCCTGCCCATGTTTGTTTGGGAAAACAGGTAGACCTGGGGTTAGAAGACTGAAAAGAGAGGCTGTTTCTGGGAAGCCAAGTGCATGAGGCAGCCTTGCCAGGAAAAGCCTGCCTCTGAATGTGGAAAGATTCCTGGGAAACTCATTTAGCTCTAGCTAAGTCATTGTTGAAGCTGAAGAAAGACATTGAGAGAAACAAAAATAAGTGTCTTACTGAAAATTTCAGACAGAGCAGCTTACGCAGAAAGCTTCTTGAAAGTCTCTTTTCACATAGGCAGCTGAAGCCAAAAATAGATCTCAACTTTAGTAATCTGAAGGAGATAAAATTGGATAGTTACTTTTGGGGTTTAAAATTTCTGATAGTATCACCAGGAAGAAGCTTAGTATCACATCAGAGTTTGTCAAGTATTTTTCAAGATATTTGATGTATGAGAGGAAAGGTAGGACAAAACCCCTCAGTGAGAGCTTTCATCATTTCCTTTGTTTGCATTCTGATGACATCTGATTACTTAACTTAGAACGACATTCAAGTGGCTCTAAGTACTTCACCAAGCCCTTGTGTGCTATAACTGCATAAACAGTTGAGCAATAAATACTGAGTGGAGCTTTTAGGAGCTGTGAGATGCTGCTCCTGCATCTGTTGGTGGATATGTCTCAGCCAAGCTGAGATTTTTCTTGATGAAGTGGAGATTTTCCTTGCTTGTACTAACGAACCTGGAAGTTGAATGACAGGTGGTTTGGGGGAAGACTGGGCAATTTTACTTCCAGGCATAACTGAGCTGCTTCAGCAGGTCAGAGATTTTCGGAAAGCAATCTGGGCAGTTAATGCTAATGGCATCTTAGCTGTGTCTTCTCATTCAAGCATTCATTCAGAGGCTCTCTGTAAATCAAAATGCCTGATTAGTTGCTGGATTCCTACCAAATATACCTACTTTTTCTGAAGCTGGTGTCTGTAGACAATGAGATGTCTGCCACTTCTATTAGTGCTGACTCAATTTCTAACACTCCTAGGGATCCAAATCAGACAACTCAATGACTTTTTTTTTTTTTTCTTTTTAGAAAATGCTGAGGATTTAATGTTTAATATTACTGGGAGTATTTCCTCTGTGGTCTCATAGTCTAGATCTGGTCCTTGCTTTTCACTAGCTCTGTTGTAGTAGAGTGACACTGGGTGACAAATTACTCTCAATGTGGTGTTAAATTGTGATGTGTCAGTGTATAAACAGGAACTTCCATTACTGATCTTAAGTGTACCATCATCTGCGTTTTCTTGATTGTGTATGAGCAATTCTTGCCTTGAAGGGGTCAGCACTAAAAATAAACATTTCACACGGTGAATTACTGCAATTCAACTAGTAAATTCTATGAAGGAAATGAAAAAGAACAAAAGAAACTGTACTGCTGTCCTTGGCCATTACAGTGAAGAATGAAAATCACACACTGAGGAGAGGAACAATGAGGGAAGGCAATACTGGAATGTTGCATCACAAACTGAAAATATCTCAAAGTGAAACAGAAATACACTTCCATTTGTGCCTTTCATTAGCTCTTTATTGAGTTGCAGGAATTCTGGGGTAAAGTTTAACAGAAAATGTCTATCAGAAGGATGATGAAAACTCCTCTTGACCTTAAATTTGTTTGTGGGTTTTGTAGGTTTTTCTAATAGAATTTTTTCATATTTTTTTGAGTTTTTGGAGGGTACTGTAGTTTTTTTGCTTGTTTGTTTGTTTTTTTCTTTTTTTAATTGACAGAAAACAAAGAAAAAGCCCCACATAATAGAAATGAATGTCAATTAGAGACAATGTGGAATTTATGTCCCAGTGGTATGCTCCCAGCTCCCCTCTGGGGAAGTCAGCAGATCTGTACTGCATCATTTGCAGATTCTATGTGTTTCTTAAACCATCTAAGGGCATATCAAGTATGACAAAACTTCTGGACATGCTTCACAGAATGCCTTATTTTATTGTCATGTTAGGCTGCTAGAATAGGCACAACAATAGCACTTAACTGTTACAGTTCAATAACTGTTAAGGTTCATTTCTTTCCTGTGGACTTCAGTCATACAGTTAGAGAGGGAGAAAAAAGTCTCCTTTGAGATAACTGAAAACTGCTCATGCTGTATGTCAAACCTCAGAGCAAAGAAGTTTTGGACAAAGTCATGCCTGTTTGCACAGCTCTTTCTGGAGATAATGAATAGATCAGCAGAAATCAGGAAAGTCTGATCTTTTAGTTTTATTTTTCCATGGGCAGGGCTTTAAAAAAATTTTAAAACAGGTTGTCTTTTAGAACAATAGCAGAAGCAATATATGAATTAGTCATGTAGAGGAAAAGTTTAAACCTATCAAAGAAACACCAGTCACTCAGCTCTAATCAAAGGTGAGAACCTGATGAAATGTAGGGGAAAAGATGGAGAGAAAAAGATCTCTCACTTGGTGTTCTTGTTAGGCAGCAGTTTCTGAAAAGAATTCACTACAGCTGCAGTTCAGCAATGCACTTTTCATGTCCTTTTCATCTTCAGTAATAAGCTCACCCCTTATGTATAAACATATGGGCTCCTGCATGCTGAACAGCTCTGCTAAATCAAAGCCTATATTATGAGGTCTTCAAAAAGATGTTTAGAAACTGACATTCTGTGTTTCTCTGGTTGGGAAAACATGAGGCAATATTTATCAGACTTTTGTAAAACATTGAGAACTTGTAGAAGAAATCTTTGTGTTAAGATATATTTGTACATATGAATCGGAAGGTTTGTTCTTTTAAAATAGAGAAGCTTTTTTTTTTTTTTCCAATCCTCTCTTTTCCTTTTTTTTTTTTTTTTTTGGAGTCACCCCCTTTACATCATTCATAGTCTTTGGAGCAAATGATTAGCCCATCACTTGACACAGCTGTAGTCTATTGGCTCGAGAAAGAATTGTAGAAAAAGATTTGTGCTACTTCATAAAGAAACAGGAAAGAACAGCACTTTCTCTCCTTGCTCATCAGTAGCTAAGTAAATGTAGTTCCAAGGGAACAGTATTTGCATACTACACGTTCTTTTTTCTCTAGTTCAGGAGCTAGGAGATTAACAAAGCTGATTTTGAATTCTCAGTCATCATCCAGAGTCTTCACACACATTGTTTTAAGCAGAGTGGCAAACAAATTATTGAGTGATGAGGCTGACTCTGAAGAGCAGAGGCAAAATGCCTTCTGCTTCTTACTTAGATCATTCTGCATGTATGGAGATATGTGGGTCCATTCTGGTAAAGTGATACTTCCAGTGATACCAAACAGAGATTTTATTACAAAGTGCTGTGGTAGATTTTCCCCCTCTTTATATTTTTTTGCAGATAAAATATTCAAGTTTACATTAGCTTAAAAACTAAATTTAGAATTTTTTAAGATCCTCTTCTTCTTAAAGATTATGTGCAGACTGCTGCATACTGTAATATTAGAAATATTTCAGATCTAACAGCTGCCTTGGATAACATTGGCCATACGGTGTTATTTACGTTTGTGCTCCCTACAGGAGCAGATGGAGTCTCCTTTTAGCAGCTTTGCTGCTTTATCATGTGGGAGGCCCAGAGAGTAACTGTCGGTAACTACTCAGCTGCCCCATGTCCCATTCTGTCCTCCCACTGCTGGGCCATGAGCTGGGGTGAAATGTGGGCTCTGCTGAAGTCTTGCCGCTGAGGTCAACTCAGTGAGGACTCTTTCTGTGATGTGCCATCCCTTCAGCTGCTGCTGCTGGAGGCATGGAGATGGCTTGGAGCTTGCAAGGAGCTGGGTGGTGTGTTGATGAGAGCAAGGGAATGAAGGCTCAGTTCAGATGTAGTCCTGGAGGCAGGTGATGCAGATGATGTCTTTCCTCAAACAAGCTTGTCTGTCACCCTAACAGGTAGCTCCACACAAAGCCTGAAGGGAGCTTCTGCAGAATCCCACTGTGCTCTGACTTACCTGGGTAAGCACTTCCCTAACCTCCTGGACAGCTTTCAGGAATGCAGGGAGTGCATGGCTAGCATGACAACACTGCCAGAAGAAGCAGAGCTATCTATTTTAGGTGACTGGGGTTGAATGAAACAAGTGGAGCAACTTTCTGGGAGGGTGTTTTCTCATATAAAGGATGCTAAAAGAACCCTGGCTGTGCCTGAGTTCACAGGTGGTTCCCCTCTTTCCCATTGTGCTTTATGTCTGTGCAGCACCAGTGAGGCAAAACTAACTTGTTCTTGCTATAAGAGTTTGAAGACATAGATGGGTATAACACAAATACCTACTGTCATCAAATCGCACAATTTTACAAAAAAAAAAAAAAAAAGTAATTCCTTGAGCTGATAGCCTGTTTGGAAGTAGCTTGTGTATAGGACATGACTGAAACTGGTAGTGTAGTAACTGAAAACAAATGTGGGTTTTCTTTTCCCAACACTACTGGGGCCTACAGGTCTCTATCTTAGGCCCTGTGCTCTTCAGCATCTTCATGAACAACTTGAATACAGGACTGAAGGGTTACTAAGCAAGTTTGCAGATGACACCAAACTGGGAGGTGCTGTTGTGACTCCCTTGAAGGCAGGGAGACCTCAACAAATCAGGAGGGTGGGCAATTACCAACATATAAAGTCCAACAAGGGAAAGTGACTGATTCTGCACCTGAGATGGGACAACTCTGGATGTTCATATGGACTGGGGAACAAGACACTGGAAAGCAGTGCCAGGGAGAGGGACCTGGGGATCCTGGTCAGTGGCAAGGTGCATATGAGTCAGCAGTGTTCTGGCAGCCAGGAGGGCAAACCATGACCTCAGGGGCATCAGGCACACCAGGCACACCAGCTGGGCAAGGGAGGGGATTGTCCTGCTCTGCTCTGCTGCAGCCTTACCTGGAATATTGTGGGCAGTTTTGGGCACCACCATATAAGACAGATATTAAGCTCTTAGAGTCCAAAAGAGAGCAAGAAAGATGGTGAAGGGTCTTGAGGGGAAGTTGTATGAGAAGAGACTGAGGTCACTTGTTCTGTTTAGCCTGGAGGTGTGTGAAGGGAGACCTCACTGCAGCTACAACTTCCTTGTGAGGTGCAGACACTGATCTCTTCTCTGTGGTGACCAGTGACAGGACCTGAGGGAGTGGCATGCAGTTGTGTCAGGGGACACTTCAGTTAGATATCAGGAAAAGGTTCTTCACCCAGAGGGTGGTTGGGCACTGGAACAGGCTCCTCAGAGAAGTAATCCCAGCACCAAGTCTGTTGTGGTTCAAGGAACATTTGGGCAATGTTCTCAGGCACATGGTGTGACTCTTGGGGTGTCCTTTGCAGGGCCAGGAGTTGGACTTGACGATCCTTCTGGGTCCCTTCCAACTCAGGATATGATTCGGATAACAGTTTATAATAAAATTTATCAAAAAACATCAAAAGTTTTTTTTCACCTGTTTTATTTTTCTTTTTTTTCTCTCCTCCACTCCCCACCCTTCCACCAACCCCATAATTCAAAGCCTCACCTAGAAACAATAGGACAGTATACTTATACTGGAAAGCTTTTGGTGGTTTATGTTATTTTTGATATTCAGCATCCCTGAGGAGAAGCTGTTCCCTGGAAACTAGCAGTGGCTAGTTACATGAGAAATCATGTCCTTCTCTGTTCATGATTATTTATTGATTAAAATACAATGTACTGAATTGCAAATTACCTCTTGGAGAGCCTGAATGCCAGATCATTCTTTTATGGCCTTAAAATACAGCAACAAATTGGAAATACAATGTTCTGAGAACATCTACCTATTTTCACTTTCTATTTATAAATTTTAAAGGAGTTGTTTTTGGTAATGGTAGACTGTTTTGTAATAATGCAAAATCTTTATAGCTAAAAGTAAACAGGACATTTAAACTGAATTTTAATTGAATTTGGCTTTTTATCCTAATTGAGAAATCCTTTCAGCAACAGCTTGAAAGTATATCAGGAAAGCTCTCATATTGTTCTTATTATCTATTCAAGTCTCAAAGGAGATTTTCCGTATTGTTATCCAGGGTTTATGTGAGACACAGTCACTTTCAGTTGTTACACTTCTGATGTTTTAATTCAAATGCCTCTAATTAAATTGTTTAAGATTTACTTTCAGCCTGTTAGAAATAAAATATATGTTGTTATCATAATTGGAGTATCTTAAAGCTGAAATGACATATATCCATTGGGCACACTTTAGGACTAACAAGTAATTTTTCTAGGGTTCAAGAAATATGGCCTGATGATTTAGAGGACCAGACACAGTAAAATAGCTTTCGTGTGTGTAAACAATGTTATGATCACTCATGGTTTAGGAATTTATTACAACTATTTTCAACAATATGATTTAAAGCACATGCAAGAGAATGTTGATGAAACATTAGGTAATGGTTTAACAGAGAACAAGTGCATCATTTTATAGTAATGATCTGTATTAATGAATGGTTGATAAACCTATTTATACAGTGTTTGCCCTGAAGAATTAATAGTGAAAATAATAGTAAATCTTTACAATAAACTTATCTTCTCTTGCAATTGAAATGTTTACAAATCCCCCTTACTGTAAATGCTTTTCCCTCACCAATAAACAAAATGTACATTTACTTGGATACTCAAATCCATCTAACCTTTATTTTCACTTTGCTGTAACAACCGTAAATGGAACGTGAGGTTCCTTGTGGATGGCCATTCCTCACCAAGTCCAGCAGTTCTACTCACACAGATTTCAAAAGTTCTTCATACTATTTTTTCTTTTCCTAAAGAAAGAAAATTTGTTTGGTTTAAGTTTTGCCAGGAGCAATAGAACAAAAACAAGAGCACAATCAGGATGTTCACTGCAGAAGAAAAGCAATTATAGACACCCCGTGAAAGAATAACTTCACCAAAATGCATTGTGTTGAATCAGAGATGTAGTACAAGAGAAATATAGTCTTGATATTTCAGGAGAGCCAGGTGCAGGAACAAAAATAACTATATTTATATGTATTTGACTTTGATTATCTTGTCCAATACCTACAAAAAGCTGAAACGTGAAAATTACTCAGTTCTAGACTTTCCTAGGGATTTTTTTTTTTCCACAATGTATACTTTAGATTTTTCCTGACAAAAAAACACCCATTTGTTGTTTATTAAAATTCTTAACTTTTTGTCTGCACTGCTCTGTTTCCTTGAGTTTAAATAATAAATTTATCATTTTCCTTCCTCAAACTGTGCAAAAGCATTCAGGATTAATTACTCTACACTTGTAATTAACTAAATTGGAATGAAACCATAACCAGAAAACAGCTTTCTATTTTTAAGCCTTTCATCTTGAGGTTGATCTGGACTTTAAAGAAAACTCATGATATTCCTAAGGCTGTCAGTAGGCAAATTTCCATTGCAGAAGCAAAGCCTGTGTTGCAGCACTTTTCATACTACTGCAGCAAAACTATCCAAATGCTGAAAACTCAACCACTCCTCTTTTGAGGGTTCAGGCATCTCTCGTAGTTATATCCCACTCTGAGGTAGCTGAGCTATTGAGTGATGCTAGAAACTGACAAGTGATGGTATTTTCCAACAGGGGCAGTCCATGCCTCCTGGTAAATGAGTTCAGGATTGAATTTCTTAGGATTGCCTGTTGATATAGTGCGTGATCTAACACAGTAGATGTTGCCATCATGCACAACTGCAGTATAACTCCTGAATATGTTCAGTAAGTGTGTGTAATCTAGGTGATAATACAAAACAGCTTTTAATAATCAACCTAACATACCCAGTTTAAGAAATCCTCAAATTTTTTAAATCCACTTGAAGCAGAAAAACGGTTTTGTTTTAATCTATGTCTAGTACAAAGACAGAGGCAAATCTGTATGTCCTGCCTTTTAGAGGAAAGGCAATCAACAAGGAGGTAAATCAGTGGGGTGGGTTTTGGGGATGATGATCATACTCAAAGAAAAGGAAACCTGAAAGGAAGAGACAGCTAGTGTTCCCTTGCAGAAAACAAGTATAGCATCAGTCTGTTGCAAAAGATAATTCATTTGCATGGATGAGAATTAATAAGCTTAGGTTATTGCATTAAATAATGAGGAATTTGAAAGAGTCATTGTGCCCAGTATTCCACTCTATCTTCCATTGGGTATTTCCCACACCTCTCTCCTTAATGACTACACAATAAAATGCAGCAATATAGATTTCTAGATGATTATGCTTCCAATGAACATCTAGCTTTCCCAAATGTGAGCAACCTCATAGATCCTTATTCACAGATGATTCCTGTTGGCGTCTCACTCTCTCACCCAGGTTAAGTGTTGAGGAATGCATTTAGTGCAGGTAGGGCACTGTGCAAGATGCAGTGCAAGCTGCAGATCGAGCTCTGAAAGCTTCAGCTACCTAAGAAATGACCATTCCTAACACCAATCCTAACAGGACCACGACCCAGGAAGATGAGGATACATTTTCTTGACCATCTTAATGGTGGAGATGGAAGGAGAAGAAGAAACAAAAGTGATTTGATAAAGATCACACAGCTCCTGGTGGCAGAGTTTGAAACTCAGCTCATCTCTGTTGATTCCCATTTAACTGTTCTTATGCTCCAGATATTAAATTCTTTCTAGTCATTGTGGGAATCCTTGTGTATCTCGCTGAAGGCTACCAGCAACAGGTGTGTACAAAAGCTAAGAAGAACAACCCTCAGATGTCATTCTCAAGTCCTGTGGGACACATGGGCTGTAAGAGCAACCTGTGTCCATAGGCTCTGAGTTTCCTTTGAATGTCTCATCTGAGCATACATCTGTATTTTATTTTAAGCAATTACTCTTCATTAAATTACTAATTTAATGTAGCTAGTATATAAAGTGTAATCTTTTCTTTATAGCATTACTCTTGATGGAAGAAATTAAAAAAAAAAACAATTTATTGTGCATGACATTAGTCTAAACTTTCCCTGTATACTCGTTTCACCATGTGAAAATTATATAACGAAAATGAGCCGTATACTGTCTCTGTTAATCTCGTGTATATCTGGAGAAGCTCCATTCAGGTTCATTGTAGGTTTCAAACACTGCAGCTGATAGCAGGATATGTCCCAGGGCTCCCCTTTTGTAATGATATGCTAAACTTATCATGTAAATTCACAGCTTTATGAGCTATAAGTAGGCATTTGTATGCAATGAAGTTGCACTGCTTTGACTTTTCTGGACTGAAAAAGTACTTATTTACCCAGAAATACCTGGCAGAGGATAGTAAAAATTTATGTTGTGTAAATCTGAAGAATTTGTCGTTATTTTGTTGCTTAGTGCTACTGGGGAAACAATCTTTTTGGCTGTTTTTTTTTTGGTTGGTTGGTTGTGTTTGTTTGTTTGTTTGTTTTTTAAAAGGACTTGAGTACTCTTGTGTTAGAGACCATATAGCCAAGCAAATAATATTTTAGCTCCTTAATGTCAAAGGAGAATATGGTAATTATTTATTGTCTGTAACTGCTGTGCCAGTTGTGTGGGAAATTAATGAAAGTTAAATTTCAGTGATTATTCTGTGATGAGTATTCTGAGAGTGTGAATCACAGTATGTCACTGTTACTATATCTGAGGAAGATGTGTGCATTGGTTACCATAAAATATCCCATCAGAGACAGGAGGCAGTGAGATGAAACCATCTGCTGTGTATATCTGTATGTGTATACACATACACATATATGTTTATAAAAATAAAATCTCCTTTGACTTTTTGGAAGTTCAGTTTAATTCAGTAGAACTATTTCCAGTGAAATGTGGCTTTGGTCTGGGATTGCAGACTGACTGAGGGAGTTATCTGGATGATTAACTGCATCTCCAGATTCAGATACTGTGCTGATCTTTCATTGGGATAATTCCATTTTAGAATCATAGAGTCCCGCCTCTGATGAGGATAAACATGCAGGAGAAGTGGCCCAGTGGAAAAACAGTAATGTTTTTATTTTTTTTAATAAATAAATAATTTTATTAATTTATCACTGTATATAATTTAAAAAGAAATAAGTATTTAATAATCTGTTGATTTGTTTGTTTTTTTTT
>VXAU01000572.1:263368-288296 GCA_013399695.1 Formicarius rufipectus | reverse complement strand
TTTTTTTTTTTTTTTTTTTTTTTTTTTTTTTGGTAACTTGTGTTACACTATTACAGAAATGACATGGTGCATTTGCTGGAAAACTCTTCAAAGGTTTTGATTTAAATAAGCTGTAATGCTGCATCAGAAACGCTTACTGAAGTCAAAAGTGATTTTTCCCACCCTCTTCTGTGTTCCAGTCACAGTTTGCTTGCTTTGTCCTTCCCTGGCCACTGCTCTTTCTAATTTCTTTTCCTATTTTTTTTTCACTTATTTTGAAAATGTTGAGCAGAGTTAAATGCAAACCCAGACACTTCTCATTCACAGTGCTTAGGACTGCTCTTGGGTGGGTTGATGTTTAACAGGGATAACTTTCCTCCTCCTTCTTTCCTACCTTGCTAGGAACAATAGATTTATTTTAGCAAATTAAATGCCTTGGAGAAAACACTCGGGCTCAAATGTGTTTTCAAAAGCTGAATACATGTGAAAGCACATTCCAATTATCTGATTCCCTCTAGATCCTAATGAACTAAGAGCAGCTTAATCCTGACAGACAGTGCTTGGCTGCCTGCTGCTCTTTCCAAATGGTTGCTCTGTCTTACCTTCTACAGCTTCCTTCAGGCTGTTCGTGAAAGTTCACAGACTATAATTGTTTGGGTCAAGTATTAGCCTTTGGTTTACGAAAGGGGCTAAGTATTCTGAAAAGTTCCATGGCATGCTTGCTGACTTCAATAATCTATTAAGAATTTCAGGTAGTTTGTGCTTTACCTTAATTTTTCTGTGCTAATGAGATGAAAAAGTCAGTCCCATCACAACTTCACAATGGAAATTGGAGTGAATAATGTGTTGGTAAGGCAGAAGCCAGGACTGACAGAAGGAAAAAAGAACACCTAATTTTAAGACAATGTTACTGAATAACTAGAAAGATGCTTTGGGTTAGGAAGGTTGGCTGTGTTTCCCTGGATATGCCCTAAGTACCAGCTGTCCATAACTCTGAAGGCTGAACTGTAGGCATCTTTTCTCAGGCACTAAAAACTCTGGAGCCATTGGGCATTTAAGTCTTGACTTCTCCAAATTATGGTTTGTTCTCTGCTCATAGAGAATAGCTTCACACTTCTGTTAAAATATAAGAAGAACAATGGATTAAAAACATATAATTCCTAGCTTCTTTCATTTTAAGGTGAGTAACGTATGATCCTTCTAAAGAAGAGGTTCAAGTCAAATTGATTTATCTTTCCCGCATCTGGCCTTGCAGAAAAATAGCACGTAAATATCTGTAGCAGTGATCTGCCACTGGGGAGTCATAACTTGAGAGCAGATACTTCTTGAGAGCTTTTGTTCATTCAACAGCTCCTCTATTGAGAAACCTTTTGGCAAATCCCTTTCCTCTAGGTCTGTGTTTGAATTCCACAGCAAATATCTTGTTCATGTTGCCCTCATTGGTTAGGAGGGGAACCTAGGGACAACAGAGCTCAGCAAGGGACACAGACAGCAGTGACTATACACCCCTTGGGCATTTTTATGCAGTACTGGCTACAGGTTTGCAACTGGAAATTTTCCATCCTGAGGAGAACAGCAGACTCCTCTTGCTAGAATTTAGGCTAATGAGTTTTTGACTGGGAACATATCAGAGATAAACACCTCTGGCAAACACATGTGTTGAGAAAACAAAAACCATCTTGTTTGGGTTTTTCAGTGCTTCAGCTTTTGCCAGCATCAACCACAGTGAGTAATCAAAGAGTTGTCATGTAGTTGTACTGGTTTTTTTCAGCTCAAATGAGATCAACAGTGCAGGATCTATATTTCTGCTTAATGGGTTCATTTAAAATTAAGAAAATATCCAAGGGAATCTACGTCTGCTGTATAAATATTAATTATTAGTAGTATTTTTGTAGTGGCTAGATTCTACTCTCTCCTAACTCTAGACATTTTCTTTCATTGCCTCACAATCTCCTTTTGTGTTTTCAGGCTCCAAGTTTTGAGTCTTGTGTGATATTTAAAAAAAAAAAAAAACAAAAAACAAACAGATTTCTACAGTTTTAACATTTTTTTACTGGGAAGAAAAAAAAAGACAGTGTGATTGTGTGTCAAGGAGCAAAATCTTCCTGCTCAAAAGTAATTTGGATTTTAAAATCTATCAGTAATAGCATATAATATATATTCATGCAATGGAAGTTTTATCAATTAAAAAGCTTACTATTTGTTAACTGGAAAGATAAGCGCTGAATATTCCCTCCCTTTTTCCTTCTGTTTGTTCTAAGATGTTCATCACAGAAAGACTTGGACCAACTTGAGCTTCACAGGAAGGGAGACAATCCAACCAGCAAATCCAGTTTGCCCAAAAATATGGGGATTTGTTTTCAAAATAACTCAACCGTATGTGTGTTCCTAGGGTTGTATCTGCCCAAAAACTACATGTAGCTAGAAAGGTAGATGTTTAGCTCCAGAGTTGGCACAAAAGATTATAAAATGCTTTTTAAATGCAAAATTTGTTATTAAATCAACAAAAGCATCATCAGTCATCATGACAAATTCTAAACAAAGTGCTTTGAAAAGTTAATCTTTCTTATTAAAATGACAAATCTAGAGGAAAGTGTAACTTGTCATATTGGAGTAGACTCATTTCTCCATTTGGTTTAGAATCTTGCATCAAAGCACATCATCAGATACCAGAAACCTGTTGTGTTTGGCCTCATCTCATTAAACAAGTTTATTGAATACCCTCAAGTGTGAAGGTGTCTTTGGAGCCCTTTCTCTTTGAGGGGACTAAAGAGTCATGTCTGTCTGTGCTACTTCAATACACTAATTGCCTCCAGGCATTCATGCTGCTGAAATCTACCAGCAACACTTCCCTCAATGTAATTTCCACCTGCTGATTGAGTCCTGCCCACTAAACATGTGTCCCTTCAGGCAGGACAAGATGTGCATGTCTTGGCTGACTGGGCTATGTGGAGTCATCTGTGCTTTGGAGGGGATGCTGCACAGTCGGGCATGCAACCCATGCAGTGCACAAGGCTTGTTGGAGTCACCGTCCCAGCCTTCTTTACAGGGTCCAACATGGCAACAGTTCCTGCTATGGACATTTGTATAATTGGGGCAGATTAAAAGCTCCTAAAAGTAAATATTAATGCCACATGCAGTCTTGCACTCTCCCAGAGTTAATTGAAGGTGCTGTCAGCGTTGGGCAGTTAAACCCAGCTTTGAAGGCTGACTAAACCAAAATGTCACTCCCAGAGGCTTGTAATAAAACTCTCCTTTCTTCTTTTATGCAACCATAGACTGTTGCTTCTGAGTCATTCCTTATCCCTTTCCCTTTTTGAAGGGGAACTCTACTATTTCATTGCAGCCCTAGTACTCTGCTGTGATGTGCTGGTGGTTGACACCACAGCCCCTCTAGGCTTTGTCCTGCTTATTGCCAGAGTCCAATACTACTTCTTGACATTCCGAGCTCATGACTCAAAGTTTTGTGTCTTAAATGATGTCCTGTATCTACCTAAGTGAAGAGCACCAGTGGCTGAGCAGAATCTGTTAGGAGAGGAACAGAAAGTGTAAGGGTGGCAGGGAGAAAGGAGTTTTCTGAATGGCTGTGCAAGGAAAAGCACTGTAGGCTTTGGGTTGAGGTTGGATTTGGTTCTTCTTTGTGGCAACCTTATTTTGATTTTTTTTTTTTCTATAATATTTATAAAACATGAGATGTTATTGAGAGACAATGCACCTAGTTCTGAGAAATGTTAAATGCAATCCATAAACTTCTGACAGGCCTGACCAGTCAAGCTTCTGCTTCTTGCCAACACTTCTGCTTGTTATTTGCCCCAGAAATAGGGCTCTATTGCAATCAAATAGAAATACCTGGATGTTGGGTTGTTTATTTTGTCACAAACTTTTGATGTGCTCGTGTTCTGGAGAGGGGATGGAAATGAAGTGAGACAAGGATTTTTCTGCTGGGATATGTTTGCCTTCCAACAGTTTTATTCCAATAGTAATTTTCAGGATAATGTGAAGCAGATAAGCTCATACATAGTGTAAAAAAAATGAAAGTAATCCCAAAATATCTTGCAGGGACATTTTAATCCTAATTAAAATTGAAGGAGGAAAGAGAGGGAGTTTAATACACTTTATAGTCTTGACTTACTCTCCATCAAGGAGATTTTTTCCATTCCAGAATGCCCCTGCATAATTTCTAATCAGCCTTTCAGCCTTCACCATGAGTGACAGGACAAGGAGGAGAATGTCTGGCAGTGTCTTGGGAGAATTTATTTAAGGTTCTCCTGAGCTGTGGAAGGGATTTGTCATTGTCAATATTGTCGACGTGGCTGATCAGCACCCTCGTCACTCTTGCCATCAGAAGAGGAAATAGTGTACATGTATGTGACAGACAGAGAGAGAGAGAAAGAGAGAAAAATTAGTTCACAGAAAAAAATGTTACACTCATTCCATCCATCTGTGTCTGTGTGTATCCTAGCTGTGGTTCCACTAATTTGAGAAAATAAAAATAAGAACCATCATTCAATTTACTCTCTAATTTACTTCACTGAGCACTTGGGAGATAAACCTGCAAGGGGGAACATGTTAGTCTGAGGAAAAAGGAAGGCAGTAGTCATTCCCAAGCTGTCCTCTTTTACACACTGTGAAATTTTGTCAGCTAATTTCAGGACACCCCAAAGAAACTGTGATAAGTGAGCCTCTAGTGTTAAGAGGTTTGGGATCTGTAAAGCATCCAGAATTCCAGGGGCTTATCTGAGCTTATCAGCAGTAGCTGACATTCTTTGATCTGCCAGCTGAGCCAAGAATCACTTTGAAACAGGTGTCTCTGTAAGGTTTTCCACTGCATTACGATTCTGGTCAGCTTCAGGTTCTCACTGCACTTCCAACTTGTTCTAAAAATACTTTTAGCTGATGTGGGCTATAAAACACTCAGTTGTAGGTGAGGTGGTACTGTCTTCCCTATTTGCAAGATTCAGTTATTTGTGACTTCAAAGGTCAAGAGATACATCTCTGATAAAACAATTCACCAGCATATTTGAGCTCTTCTGACACAAGCAGGCTTTTTTCCCAGATCGGAGATAACTGACGAAGGTTTTTTCTGTACAAAGGAGACTTCTTTTGCTGAAGCCTGAGTTGCCTCAGCCCCTCTACTATCCCTTTCATTTGCTTGTTTGAGCACAATAGCTGCTGGATGTTAGGAAATCATGGCCAGCCTGTACAGCAAGTTCCTCCCAGGCAATTCCCATAGTCAAAAGGATCTGGCTATAGCAAATGCCTGAATGGAGTTGATCTTGGTCGATTCAGCTTCCTCTGAAGCACAGAGCTGGCTCAAAGATTGTTGAAGTTTAAGTTTATTAAAGTGATGGCATAAGAGGATAGACAGAATATAAGTAGTCCCACTTAATTTGATGAGTTTGGGCTCATGTCTTCCTGTCATGTCCTTGGAGTCCCAAAATTTGGAACAGAAGATATCAGTTGCATGTTATGCTCTGTGTTTAGGTACTGCCTCTTTGAGTTCTGTGCTTGTTATGTGGGAGACCATGACACTGCAAAACCTACTGCCTTGTTAGTATGGAGAATATTCAAGAACTAAAGTTGGATATCTAGATTACAAAATTTTAATTAAAAAAATAGATTATCAGAAAATCACTGTGTTTGTATTTCTTTTATTGCTGATTTCAATCACAAACCAGCTGTACACTTTATGACACCACAGGAACTACAAATGTTCTTGAGTCTTCTAGAAAAATAGCAACAAATGCTGCTTTGTATCTCTTGACTTTAACTTCATTGGCATATCCATCATAAGAGGCTATTAAGGAAATTAAGCAGTGATAGAATGAGAACTAAATTTGTATGAGACACAGAAAAGTTCTGATGTGCTAAATTGTTTGAATAAATGGCTGGTTTCCAACATCACTGAAGTTCTGTAGCTGATGTACAAAGCCCCAAGAAAATTGCTTGACAGTGGATAGGGGAGAGGGAGGGATTTTATTCTTTTTTAAGACGAAATTCCAAAATTTTTAGACTGAAAATGTTAATTGGAGACAATTAACAATCTGATGACCTTCTAACAAAATCTACTTTTCCACTGTGCTTGCCTATCTAGGATTGCAACAGTCTAGGTTTCTAAATGTTATGACTCCAAGACAACTTGGAAGATGGATTTCCCACAGATCCAGTTTCTGTTCCCTTTCAAAAGGGAAACAATGATATGGGGGACATGATATTTTGAACAGCTTAATCTTACATGTAAGAAAGATAATGCTAGCCACTCTGTCCTGATTTCAGCTGGTAGAGAGTTAATTTTCTTCCTAGTAGCTGGTACAGTACTGTGTTTTGGATTCAGTATGAGAATAATGTCGATAATACACTGATGTTTTAGTTGTTGCTAAGCAGTGTTTATTCTAAGATAAGGACTTCTCAGCATCTCTTGCACTACCAGTGTGAAAGCTGGAGGGGCACAAGAATCTGGGAGGAGACACAGACTGGACAGCAGGTCTAAGCTGGCCAAAGGGATATTCTGTGCTATATGACATCATGCCCGGGGTATGAATTGGGTAAAAAGTTAACCAGAGAGCGCTGATTGGGCACCAGTGGGCAAGTGGTGAGGAATTGCATTGTGCATCATTTGCTTTGTATATTCTCTTTATTATTATTGTTATTATCCTCCTCATCATTATTATTCTCTTTTTTTTCCTAAACTGTATTTTTCTCAACCTGTGAGTTTTCTCACTTTTACTTTACCAGTTCTCTCCTTCAACCTGTTGGAGGTATGTGGGGGGAGTGAGCAACTGGTTGTGAAGTGCTTAGCTGCCAGCCGGGGTTAAACCACAACACTCCATGACTGAGACTTTCATAGAGCACTTTCAACTAAAAATATTTTTAGATCAAGTTGAGAGTGCAAATTTGAGGCAAAATTGGAATGAGAATCACTTCTAAACTGTTACTCATAATTTGGAAAACAGGCCCAAAAGGGAGACCAGGCACACGGATAAGTATGAAGTTGAATGTGGCAATGGCTAATCCTTCCCTAAATTTTAAATTTTGACCAGCTGCTGCTGAAAACGATACAGCTAATAAAATTCCCTCACTAGGATATTCCCATTTCATTTCCTTTTTTCGGTTGTTTACATTTTTGATTTTTGTTCTGTTTTGCCAACCAGATCTCAACAGCTGTATGAAAAGACAGGTTGTAACAAGTGAAAGTAAGTCCTGAAAAACAATTTTGCTTGAATAATAACTGGAGGTGTGTAAATACATTGCTGGAATCTACATTGCTTTTATCTTGGGGGAAGAAATACAGAGCAACTCTTGGTCAGCCAGTACAAACAATTGCTATTAGCCAACAGAATGTATTACTGTAGAGAATTCATGTTAATTGATTCCAATGTTTATCTATATAGAGTCCATACTGCTATATTTGTCTCCTACTTGGAAGGGAAATTAATATCTAGGCAACAAAATGTTCTGCACTGTTTACTTCAAACTTAAAAACAGCAGCCCAACAACAAATAGTTTGAATGCAAAAATTAATTGTAAGAAATCTTATCCCATAAACACTTGTCTTGTGAAAAGCCAGAGCTATGAAAAATAGGGTCAAATACAGGATTCTGCTGTCCTTAGTTGCAACATCCTGAGGGCGACTCAATACAAAAAGAATTTTTCTATATAAAGAAGTATAGTGGCTATATGGATGAACAGAAGATGGTTCCTCCCTTCCCCATTGAAGAATAAATTATTTAGGTTGGTTTTTTTGTTTGTTTGTTTTGTTTGTTTGTTTTTTCCCCATAGACTTCTGGATGCCTCAGATATCTCCCTTAAAGCATCATACGCAGAGTGTTTTGATTGTCTGTCTGGACACTGTTGAGAAGTTAACTTACTGAAAGGAAAATGAAGAGCGATTGCAGTTCAGTCTGTAAATGTGGTCTAGGGCCCTGCCATACATGTGGATTTTTCTCTGTCGTCATGAAAAGCATGCACCACACCTGAAGAGGTGCCAAAGGGGTTGGGATGTTAATGTCTGCTTGCCCTCCTGATTGCAAAGATGTTATTTTTGCTGGTGCATTTTTCTTGGCCAGTATTGTTTCTTTCTGAACAATTTAGCTTTTGAGTGCTCCTCGAGATGAACATTAAACAGAATAAATCTGCAGTTATAGAGTTTTAGATATGGTTGATGTCAATGATAGCTTAAGACAGATCAATGGTTCCATGGTGGTTTTGAGGACTATTCTTTCCTGAGTTTAAACAATGTGTTTTAACCAGTCATCCTGCATCCTCCCAAATGCAAGTCGTTTTGTCACAAGGTGAGCAGCTCAGGTGGTTTGCCTTCTTAAGGGCTTGGCTCCATCACTGGCCTTTGACTACAGACTTTGTTAGATGCCTACACTCTCAGTTGGGAGGGACAAATTTGATGTCTCTAGGACAAAGGCAATTTGGAAATTGAAAACACAGATGATTTCATGGATTAAATCTATGTGTGGGGAAACAGAAGCAATGAATGGTAAGGTATTAACTTGATTTTAACTGAAAGTACAAATTAAGTATGTCTAACACCAGAGGAAATATGTCTTTATTGAGTTGTGGCAAATTTGTGAGTCAAAGAAAATACATAAGGTGATAAATTATCTTCTCTGGATGATTCTTTTGTCCATATATATGGTTAGGTTTTTTAGAGAGTGTAGCTCTTCATGCACTTCTCACAAGAATAGAGCATTCCCAGGGAAGGAAAAGGTCACCCTTCTCAAGCTGCAGCTGTAAATAACCAGTGTGGAGTCCACTAATTCATAACTAAGTCATGTCTGACAGAACTGATAAGTCTGCTCCATTGTGAGTGTGAAAATCAGAGATGCTCTTATTAAGCTATGAATGCAAAACCTTGCCAGTAAGCCCACTTAAAATTAAAGCACATGGTAATATATTTGTGCTTTTGCTCAGAGCTGAAAAAAATACCAATTTACAAATACCTACACTTCTAATTAAGAAAGCATCTGTTTGTATCAGGAGTTGGTGTTGTTGATATTTTTAATTTCCTTGCTTTTGCTTTTCACATTTAAATGGCCAAATTTAAGGTGGTTTGTTGATTTTTTTTTTATATATATATATACATAAATATATATTTATATAACCAGATATTTCATCGCAGATATTTTCTCCTGGCTTCTCAAGTCCTAATGCTCAGTGGAGTCATGACTCCATGAAGCAGTGCAGCACTGCGAGAGGAAATCCCCCAGCTGCCTCCAAGCAGTCAGCAGTGGCAGTGTGTCACAGTGTGATGTGGTGGAACAAGGCCAGGGCAGGTCCCCAGAGCTGTGTACTTGCATTTCTCGCCCCCCACGCCAGTGGAGCCCCACTGGCACCAGCGTGGGAGCCTCAGCAGCATGCTCCCCTGCTTGGTGTGGTTGTTGTTCCATAGTGCAGGTCAGGCTGACCAGCTACTGGTGTCACACAGCCCTGCAACACCTTCCTGCCCTTGGTGACCACTGCAGCTGAGGGCACAGACTGAAGTCTTGAGCTTAATGATTTAGTACAAATTTTAATCCTTGGTGAGCTGGATTTGCAGAGTCACACATGTGAATAATGATAGAGCTGGTTGCCACATGAACGTATTACAGCACTGGCTAAATATAGAAACACCATTAAAGTTCTATCTTTGGTTTCAGTTAGGATCTGCTTAGAGATGAGTTTTATCCTGAAGACAGTAACTCCTCAAAAATGTATTTTGAACAAAAAAAACCCCTCACAACACCTGAACACGCAATTTTATATGCTTTTTATTCCTAAGAGGATGTAAAATTCAGTGAGTGAATCTTCTGTTGTATGTATTTATGTAGACATATATGAACAGAAACCAACTGAAAAAAAAACCTGCAAAATTTCAGTCATATATTATAATATATACTGGCCCAATCAGTTCCACACACACTGTGCCTCACCTAAAATAAAAAAAAATCCATTGCGCAGGCTTATCCCAAAATCTTTGTTCGCATAGTCTAGCCAGCAATAACAACAACTGGCCCAATATTTTTGAAACAAGATCCTAATTGACTATTTTTTAAATAAGATAGGTGTTATTTTCATTCTTCAAGTTTCTCTAGGAAACAAAACCCTTAACTTTTGAAATTATGCAGTGTAAGAAAAGAAATCTGGGTATAACTAACTTCTTTGTTTTGTAGCACAAAGTTTCCATTCTTTAGTGCATCAGCACTGCAGCTATAAATGAAAGCAACCATACATCACACTGGCCACTGCTCACAAAAAATAATTTCGAACAAATAAGATCTTTTTGTAGTAGAGTCTTCATCAGTTTTTTGAAGCCAGAAGAGTTCTCCAAACATCCTTTTGCTCCACCCCTTGCCTGAAGGTAGAGAGCAGTGGGGTAGAGTTTGAGAAGAACCACTCAATAGTCTGGGTTTAATTTCAGGCTCATTACTCTGGCCTTTGTATGCCTTTTACACATGGGTGTAGCATTTATCAGTAACTTCCACATTAGAAAGACTTGAAAGTCCCTTGTAATTTGTGCCTTTTGGTGAAAGTTAATGTCAGATTCTTACTTGTGTCCTATGAAATTGCATGGAATAGGCCAGGCTCTTTCTACCACTTCACAGAAGTGCCACAAAGGGTGAGCAGACACAACAAATACTTCCTTTTGATGCTACATTTATTTATTTCTAGATCCATGAAGAGAATTTAGCTGAGAGTTAGATTTAATTACCTCCTACAGTGAACCCCATATCCAGACTTTAAGGCATTTTATATTCCTGGCAGAGGGCTGAGGGTCTCACTGAAAGCAGTATTTTGAAAAAGGATATTTTCTACAGTCCCAGGAGCTCCAAGGTAATCCTTAGAATTTTGAGCAGTTAATTTTGTTGCTACTTTGGAGACCAACAGACTGAATTCATGTCAGGCAGTGGGGAAGGGAAATATCCAGCTGGGGAGTGAAATGAAGGGCACTGTTAGCACAAGACGGTAAAGCAGGATAAAAAAATTGGAGAGAAAGGAAAGAGGGAAGAAGGGTAGATGTAATTTTCTGCTTCCCCTCTTCCCCCTTTGATCACAGGAGTCCTTCAGTGCTGTCTCACAGAGCACCACTGTGACACCTGACCAGGGAGGTAAAGGACAACCCTGAGCAACGTTTCATCTAAGGGTGAAGTTGGTAGGCACAAAACTTGAAAGGGAATGATGCTACTTATACTGCGAATATTGCTTGGGCCAGAGGACTGGAGGCTTCACTGCTTCACTAAACTGTGCCCCAGGGACAGATGTAGGATTTACCTCTCATCCTTTCTTCTGCCCACTCCCAGGCTTGCTCTGCTCACAGCACTTTACAATTTCTCTGTGTCACTGCGTCACTTGGTAAAGCACTTGCAACACCTGTGGGGAACTGTGCTGCTGTGTGTGAGCTTTAACCTGTACAAGTGAGGATAACGAGAGGAATGGAGGCTAAGTGGCTCTCATGGCCTTCCTAAAGGAAGATTTTGCTGCAGCAATATTCTACCAGGTGACGTGGCTGCACTGCTTTCCTAGGGACTAGCCTCAACTTCAGCATCATACCTCTTTAGGAACAGTCGGCCTGACCTGACAAACACCAGCTCATGCATCCCTCTCAGTTAATTTCTGCATGATGCCCATTGCTTGTGTTTGCTGGAGCCATGACATACCTAGAGGGGGCTTGATTTATAGGTGGTGTCCTAAGAAAAAATAGTGGCAGAACATCTATTCCTCTGGCAAAGTTGTGGCTGTGAACTATCTTAGCCTATGTTCTGCTATCCCAAGACAGACCAGCAAGAGCAATGAGGTGATAACTTGGATGAGAGTGGAGGACTGATGATGTTGGTGTGTGGCTACAGAGCAGGATGTAGGAAAGCTGCGGCCTTATTTATAAAAAGATACTGGAAAAGTAGGAAAGGTTAAAAGAACTACAAGAATGTTTGTCCTCCAGAAAAATCATGTTTTTGGAGATTAGAAAGGCTTCAGTTTCCTGGTTTGTCCAAAATAAGGTAAAAATCATTGATAATTAACGACAAATGGCTCTTTTATTCATCTGGAAAAAGGCATTGTTAATCATGATGTTTTTGAAGCTGGATATTCTCAATGAGAAATTGTGTAACACTTGAAACGAGAGTAATTTTTCATCCAATATTCACAGTTATTTGCATTATTCTTATGAGATACTTCATAAAAATATGACTAGCATTCCTCTCTCCATTCTACTAGTTAAGGTAGCATAGGTGCAGGTCATCTTGTAAGAGGAAGCACAAAAATCACCTGTACATGCTCATATTTCTGGAAAGCAAGTCTCTATGAGGCCCATTCAAGGTAGGAGTGTCTGACCATCCATGTTTCCCAATGCATGTTTTGGTGCTCATCAGTGCCCTCTGACACAGCAGCGCATCTTCTGTGGTGTTCTCAGGAGTCTGCTAAAATGTTTCACTGTAATGTCATGGTCATAGGGCAGCTAAACTCTGCTTTTATGTGTAGGTTGGTCAGAGTCTTGCAGTGTTATGCCTATGAAGTGAACTCAGACTTACTGCTGCACCTTGCTCCACTGACTCTTTCACTTTGATTTTCTGTTTCATACTTAGTGCAGCTACTGAAGTGAATACAGAACTTCAGCATGAAAAATGATTGAAGTGTGGAAACTGAGGTTTTCACTTAGAATTTAAAAATGTAGGCTCTTGTATCTGCCTCCTGATGTGGGGTGGGGGGGGAGGGGGAAGAAAAGAGAGTGAGAGAAAAAGAAAAAGGGAAAACAAAAGTATGTTTTACAAATGAAGAGCTGTTGACTAAGTCCATTGGGCTATCAGTATGGTTAGCTGGAATGCATGGGATTGGAAAGTAGGTGGAAAACAAGAAGAGTATGTTTGTATGAGGCCACTGTGGAATATAAGCAAACAGCAATATATCATTTTGAGGAATGAAACGTCTTTAGGAATTGGAAATGTAATCCAACATTTGTCTGCCATCATCTATCCAATGCATGGTGGAGTTAGGGATGGGCATCATGTTTCTGCTGTTTCAGCTGATGTTACATACCAAAAGCCACTTCACTTTTCTTGTTTAGAATTAAGAAGGGACTTTCAGAGCACTTTAAATTTATTGGTTTTTTTAAGTGCAGTAGAGAACTAGCAACATGCAGACCTTTTATATTTTTAATTTTTGTAACCTTCATGCCAAAACAGAGCCATGTTTGGCTAGCTTTGACTTGCCCTTTCTATGCAAGCTAACCAGAGTCTGTATTCAGTCAGCTTGGATGAACTGTCTGCATTCTGGGTTGGATTCGTACTAATTGTATGTACAGCTACCTTTAATGCATTTAATAGTATCAAGAAATAAATGTGAAAGTTATTCTCTTGTGTTTCTATAGAAGAAACCAATGTAGTTACCTCTTATTCTCCATCAAATTTTCTATTCAGCGTCCTGTCGTGAACCTTTCCTTTTTTTTTTTGTGTCACCTGCTTTCTGCTATAATGATGGGCTGACATTCTCCTGAAATATCTTATTTGTGACAGATTGTCTGTGAATCCTTACTTTTTTCACCACCAATTCCATCTGTCCTATTACTTAGGTTCTTATAGGAGTTGAAAGCAAGCATAAAACCTAGAAAATGAACCCAGACATTCCAAACATTAAATCCAGCCAGACAATGAAACTTAATTAGGGTATTTTTTTAAAGAAATAATTATTTAAAATACTTAACATATTCAGTTTGTTTCAGTCTGCCTTGCTCTTTTCAAACTCTTAGAAGTCCAAAGAAGGCAATCAGATTATCAGCTGGCTGTATCATTAATAATTGTCACCAGCATCTCTCCATAAATGTGTGTTGTTTCTATCCATATGGAGTAATACCTACATATGTAACATATATATTATATTCTGGTCATAATGGATATTTTTGTTCTTCTTGCTGGCTTGAAATTGATCAGGAACATACAAAATCTCGAGACTTTCCAGTGCACCTCATTTAAGCTGCAGAGTAGCAGAAATCTCAAGTGTCAAGAATTAATGCAAAATACACAAAAATTAGAGAAGTGTTTACAATAAAGAGGTCAGTTCACCAAACAGATCTAGAGCTAAGAATGTATCTGCCACCAATTGAGCTACCCCATTAAAGACAGTAATCTTAAGCCTTAATTAACAATGTATACAAAAAATACTGAAGTTAGCTTAAGGGAAGAAAATAAGGGTAAGATGCCTGTCTTTGCTTGAGATTATTTCATACTGGGGAAGGAACACTTCATGGATTTGTTTTCTTCAGAATTTAATAAAGTGGTGTAAGATAGCCGTGTGATCTGCCAGTTCCTCATGAGGACAGAATTGGGCACCATGTATATCTAAGAAATATGAGTATTTGCTCCAGAATGATAATTCATTTAACTTTGAAGTGCTTTATGTATGTGATAATGGCAGATCTTTAAATTAGTTACTGGGATTAGTTTTGCCTTTATTCAAACTAAGTTGTGTGCAGAAACAGAAGAAAATGATTTGAGAGACACTTGTATTTTGAACATAAAAGAGTATGACTTTTGGGTATGAAGCCACCTGCATGGAAGCAAGGTTCTCCTCCCAGAACACTGCCCTGATCAAAAGGTGTATAGGCCTAAAGAAAGATGACAGTTCCTTAAGGACCCAAAGTGGGATGAGAGAAAACTCAGGTAGGCTCAGCCTACCTTGACCTACTGTCTTGTCTTAATAAGATGTTGCTGCTCCCACGGGAGAAGAAGACAAGTGCATGGAGGCACACCTTGTGCCCACAAGCAACACTGCATGTGTGGGCTGTGCCCACTGCACTTGAGCTGGAGAAGACCCAAATCCAAAGTAAGGCCCAGGCAGACCCAAAAGGCCCTGCCCAACCAGGGTTGCTTTGAGATTGCAGCCAAACCGCTCCCAGGATTCAAAGAGGTGCCTATAGTGGGTAATTAAAAACTCAGTCCAGTCCTGTTGCTACTCATATTTTGGTTTTGGCTGAGGTACAGACTGCCCTCTCTGAGTAGGGAGGTGTGTTAGGGACACACACCTCAGTCAACTTTTGCAGGATTGCTCCCAAAAGTTTTTGAATCTGCAAGACAAACAATCTTTTGGCAGATGTTCAAGATGTGCTTCTGTGGTATTTATTTCTATATGTGTAGTTGTAGAGTTGTGTGAAACTTCTGTCAAGACATCAGTATGTGTCAAATTTCAAGTCAAGCGACTTAAATTGTACTTGTTATTCTACTGATATTTTTTTGCTCCTCTGGGTTTCAAGACAAAACAAAGGCCAAAAAGCAAAGGCAAAAATTCTCAAGTATACAGAGAAGGAAAACATCCCTAACTTTTCCAGTTAGTTTCCAGATCTATTCATAGCTTTCACATGAGCTGAATATTGAGTACAGCTGACAGGGCTGGAAGTGTAGCTTCAAACAGGCCATAGCTTAGACTGATACAGGCGGTTCTGCAACTTGACAGTCTAGTCTGGGTTGCTAAGGAGGTTTTGAGGGGAAGGACAACAGGCTTGACCCCATGTCTGCCCTACCACGTCAGCTTACCATAGACATTATGGTTGTGGTATTTTGTTAGTTGTGCAGCTCAGAAGGTGAAGTAAATTCTTGTGGGTTTCCTTGTTTGTTGGTTTGGGTTTTTGGTTGTTTTCCTTTGTTGTTTTTGTTTTTCCTGGAGTAAGGCCAGCTTTTCCTTTCACAGAAAAACAAGGGTAATTGTATCCAGGATCTTTTACTGGCTAGGGCTTCTGATCACTTTACCAGTCTTTTGAAGAATGTAATAAAGCTAAAATAAGTATCAAGCTGAAAACAATTAAATGATTTGGACAAGGAGAGTGGAGATGTGAATTTTCAAATGTAAAGTAGTAATCAAATAGAATCTGGAAAGCTAACTTTGTAGGTGTTTTTAGTTTTTGCAGTTGAAAGGAATCTCCAGAACTTCTGTCACCCATAACCTTGTGTCAAGTTTGGCTTTAATATGCCTGCGGTGTCTTTATAATGGCTATACCAGTGGGCCTGAACTATGTCCAGAATGATGCCCTACCTCCTCTTCAGACCTGCAGCACTCTTCACTTTTGAAAGTCATAGTGACTTCAGTAACTTATCCATTATGATATTTACACGTGAGACTAAAGTCTGTTTTGCTACAAAGTTATGCCAACAACAACAAAGTTGGAAAAAATCAACATTTAAGGGGTGGGGTTATTCCTCTTCTTGGATGTCATTTACAAGTTATCTACAAAGAACTAGTGAGTCAGGAAGATGCTTACATCAGTTTATATTCCTGGAAACTTGTACCTCTGGGCTGGAGTGCTGCACCTGAATAAGGTTATACCGTTTCAGAATTCCAAACCCTTCTTTTTCTCCTTTTCTCTTTCGCTGGTGTTTGAAATTGCTAGCTACTCAGAGGTGCTCACCTTCACCTTCACTTGTCCTGGAAATTCAATTCTACTGAAGACCTGATGGAAGAGGAAGCCAATAATGTACCTCAGAGATCTATGGATATTTGAGCTGCTCAAGAATATTCAACCATAAGTCCTTTCTGAATTAACAGATAAGGTCTAATTACAAGGGATCTGGTGTCAGGACCCGTGCTTGAGATTGCTCTAAGCCAAGAAGGAATCACCTGTTCTAATTTATTGTGTTATTAAGCATATTTCTGACTGTTCTCATACTAAGTTTGTTCCAGTGACCTCCTTGAAAGGCTAAGTGCAATTCAGTGTAAGAAAGGGTTGAAGAATAGTTTTCAAAGACACTTTAATGTTATATTTTTATCTCTGTCCTAAGATTAGCTAGTCATATCTATAAAGCTGTGATTTCTGTCTTTGATAAACAAGGTTTCTTAACATTCTTAAACAGCTTAATAACATCCACAACAGAAACTCCTATTTACAGTGCTAATCAAAACCCTTCAGGGTCCCTACAGACCAAATACCTAAGCTTCTGTCTCTACATCCTTCCTAGCAAGTCTGTTTATGCACAGCCAGGATCTCCAAGGCATCTTAGAGACATGTTCTTTACCAAGTTATTTTCACTTTTTTTTAATATTTTGCTAGTGCTCATAAAAAGATCTACCAGTAAAAAAGTTGTTCTAGCCCATCTCACGTAAACATAGCGATGTCTTAATTCTCACAGTACCCTGCTAGACTTTTAAATATTCCATTATCTTTTGATAAGATGATGGATTTTTTTTAAAAACTAAATTATATCTTCTTACAATTTCCATTATACCAGTTTCCTGTTGATGATGACATGAAAAATGTGCATGATATGGAGTGGAATAATGAGCCTACTGAATAAAAAATAAGGTCAGATTTCTTCTATGTAATAATACCATAGCAAAGATAAGATGTTAGATCTCTCTTACTGTTTGAAACTAAGGCATCTATTGACCTCATCCAGGGATGCCAGATTCCTTGGAGACGTACCGAGAGTTTTCAGAGATCATTTCAAAGGTACTGTTGCAATAGCAACAACAAAATATAACTAGTACCAACAGAGTCCAAAAATCCACATTCTTCAAGCCATGGTGAAATATTCAAAGCCTTTTAGATTGCTGAATTATTTGCTTGAGATGTGGCTAGCAAGTTACTGCTTTTTCTCCAGACAGTCAGATGGCATAATCAGAACCTACATGACATATTTGTCTCTTTAACATTTTATCACTTCACTCTGTTCTTTCATCTAGAAACTAGTACTTGTCCTTCTATGCAAATGTATCTATCTATTCATTGGTCTGTCAGAATGTCTATAAATATTAGATTGTTTTGAGGAGGCAGTGCCTAATTTGTCAAATGAAAATATTTTTCTCCTGCTTTCTATCACATGAACTGTGATGGATATAGTTGTGTTCTGAAATGCATTAAACCCCAGAAGTTATAGCTATTTAGCTGGTGGGTGCCTTGAAAGTGTGTCACACAAATTACCCAGCTGGAAAGAATTGAAACCACAGTGAAAATCCTGTTACTATCTTCAAAAACCTATAGACAGGAAAAAAAATTACGAATATTTACTTCATACAGCAGTTGAGACTCATCTTTCTAATGACTTCTTCAGTCACCTGTGCATATGAGCTCAATCAATGTATGAAGTACCCTGAATGACATTGCAATCCTTACATTTCATTGAAGATCTATTTTCTTTCCTGCCTTCATTGGAACGTCTCAGACTATCTGGTTACATAATGTTGGAAAATATCCTCTTGCAGTCAAGTGAAAGTAGTAAAGTGGTTTTGTTTCGTTTTCCTCTTTTCCAAAGTGGAACCATTCTGAAATCCATCAAGCAGCATAATAGCAACCCGTTGTGCATACCCTGAAATAGAAGAGGTGTAGAATGATGTTGGCAACAAGAGTTATTAAGAGTGTCTGTCCTTTGTCAGATAGCTTTGGAAGGAGAGAGAACCATTGCAAGGAATGATATTCACACTGATAACCACATGTCCATTTGTGCTCACACATGCACTTTTCAAAACACTACAGTGTGCACTGACAGCCTGCAGAGGATCAGCTTCAAAAATTTCTTTTGAGTCATTTCTTAGCCTCCAGCAGTGTCTGGGAAAGGTGTTTGTGATCAAACTGAAATGTAAAACTGCAATACTATAAATAGTAGCAAGTTCTACTTGACGGAGAATATCTTTCTCTGATACTACATCAAATTCTTCTTGAAGAGAGTAAAATCAGTGTAATATAAATATTTATTTTGTGTTAAATAGTATTACTAATTGCTTACTGTAATCATTTCTGCCTCAGCTAAGTATAGGTAATGTTCTGAAAGACATTATTTTCATATTACATTAGGGTTTTGTGTTTGTGAGGTTTTTTTAATATTATTTCTACTCTGGTCTGTGGTGAGTCATGCACTTGAGCATAACCTTTGTTGACTTCACTGGAAACAGTACCTTGAGTGACAAGTGCCCAAAGTACTCCATCCTTCAGAGGTAAAATACCCAACCTGTCTTTTCTCTCTACGTAGATTTCCTCATTTGTAGGTTCCTGGTACTGTACCTCAGTCTGGGTATCGATTTTTTCAGCTCATCCTTGCCCCAGTCCCTTCAGGATCTACTGCAGCAACATGAAAACTGTAATAAGGAATAACTGCATGCAGTTTGATGCCTGGATTCTCTGTTGATCCTAGGGCTGCATTTTCAAAGTTACTTGGATGCAACCACTACTGACTTGTCCTCTTGAAGAAAATTTAAGGAGCAATCATAACATCCTGTATTCCACTTGTATCTTAATTTTCCATTTCTAAGCGTGGAATTCAACTGCCTGCTCCTGGGTCTCAGACACCATTGGGCACCTGCCTGGGGTTGGAGAGGCATCCTGAGGGTTGGTACCTTTCCTCTATGTGTCTAAGCACTTGTATCCTACCCATAGTATCAAGAGCTATTTATGTCTCAGATAAGGCTTTAATCCTACCCCTGAGATTTTCAAGGCCTAGATGAGGTCATAGTTCAGTTTTTCTTTCTTTACATAAATGGGACAAAGAATTCTCTCCTAGAGTATCAAGAGTTTGCAGTAGCATCTATCTAGCATATATCTTATTATTGCACACTGCTTTCCTATTGTAAGGCACCAAAATGGGGGGATTAAGAATTCTGAAATTCATTGTATTCTTTTCTGCAAAGAAAATGCAGTACATTATGATGGTTGTATTATTGCAGAATTAGGGAGAATAAAGCTACTTTAGAGAGGAGGATTGGTTTATTCACTAAAGTGCTTAGTAAATACCTGCATACTTCTATGGTGAATACTGACCTTGGGGAAATGGAGATATCTGCTTTCTTCCTGACAGAGGCTCTGCCAATGATTCTAAGCCACATGAGGTTGCATCTCTGGAGGAAAGAGTTTGAGCTACAGGTGATCATTCTTCAGAGTTCTTTCTGATTTTGGGTTGTCAGAATTCCTTGTTCCTCTTTACATGTACAAGGCCAGATGTGCATGGGAAAAATGAGATAATTACACACACAACCACCAGATAAATTACCATTTGCAAGTGTAAATGGTATGTGCACTAACAGAGTGGATGGCTGGGGACCTGTTTGGTATTTGGCCTGTAAGAGGCAGCTGGTGGCAAGCTATTAACAAAGGAGAGTAACGGATTTATTCAGTTAGGCCAACAGGCTAGGCAGTTTTAATGCTGCCATGTTTACCCAAAGAAATAAAATGACTGATATCAGATGCTAGAAGTCTAATTGTGAGTTTTATTCACATCCATTTTCCCTTTAAAGAAAAGGGAATAGAATTGTAGCTGTAGTAACAGCTACAAATTAAAAAGTACTCCTATCACTCTTCTTTTGTTGCAGTTTTTCCTAAATCTGTGATTTCAAGGGGGTTTTGTTTTTTTTTGTAGTTCAGATAAGGAGTCTATACAGTAATTTTTCACAACCCAGAAGGAAACACACCCTTTAACAGAAAGATAGCAGTTCAATCCACAAGTGAGGACTGAATCATCCAGTTGAGTAAAGGATGGGAAATACTTTGCAGGTTAGGTAGATGAACTGGTTTTGGACAAAGCCAAAGATTAAGAAGAGTTAAAGGAGTCCTAAATAAATAACACAGAGACAGGAATTATGAATTTAACAAAAATAACAATGTGATAGAGTAGGAGTTTGATGTTAGAGGTTCCAATAAGCAGTTTAAATAAGTAAGGCTATAGTAAATAAAGACTAGAAGGAGGAAATGGCAAAGCAAACAAGTTGAGGGGACAATCATTTCAGAGAGGCTGAACCAGTGTCATACAAGCTATGTGTTCAGGATAATACTGCTTCTATATTTCTCTTGGAGTAGAAAAGCTGAGGTTAAGAATCAACAAAAGGTTGTGCCAGGGCTACAGCTTGACTCAAGCATCTACTCCATTTATCAGCCCTAAAAGAAGCCTTCAGCTGGATAACTGTACGCTCTTCTTTGGGGCAAGATTTTTTTCATGGGCATCACATTGAACACAGTTCCTCATTTTACAGAGAACTGTTGGAGAGCTGTTTAAACAGTTTAAAGTTTTATATAAAACACATTAAAGTTTTTCAGGATCATCTCTTTCCAGTAGAATATTCTTCTGTCTTCTTTTTGTGGTAATGCTAAACATTCAGAAATTATAGGGGCTTGGTTAGATTTCCTGATGTTAACGGAGTTCAACCATGGAGATACCCTCCATTCACTAAGATTTTTGTAAAAAAACCCAAAGATTTTTGTAAGATAACCAAAACTAGAGTGTAAAGCAGGTTTTTGTGGTGACATAAACCTGTAAATCAGGAGGATTTAAGCTGAAGGTACCTGTCTGATTTTGGTGTTTATAGGGGTACCTATTCATGGGTCATGGCTTGAATAACAGAAAACAAGTGCACCATATTCAGGAACCAGAAGCCTTTTCTCACCCTTCTGTGACTGCCCAAAGCCTGTGCTGAGCTATGAGACTGCTGAAACAGAGGCAGCAAGAGGGCAGAAGTGGTCTGTGCTTGGACAGGGCAAGGCAGCTGTAGGGTGCCACTGGCACTGCCTGCCCTCCCCAGCAGAGCTACATATTTGTGTCAGAGTAGCTGGAAAGCTGCTCAGTGGAAAAGGACCTTGGGGGTGTTGATCAACAGCCAGCTGAACATTAGCCAGCAGTGTGCCCATATGGCCAAGACGGCCAACGACATCCTGGCCTTTATCAAAAATAGTGTGGCCAGCAGGACTAGGCGGTGATTGGTCCACGGGTGAGTCTGCAACTTGAGTCCTGTCCTCAGTTGTACAAAAAAGACACAGATTTGCTGAAACATGTACAGAGAAGGGCAATGGAGTTGGTGAAGGGTCTTTTAAGACCAAGTCTTTTGAGGGGCGGCTGAGGGAGCTGATGTCACTTAGTCTGGAAAAGAGGAGGCTCAGCGGAGACCTTGTTACTCCTTACAACTTCCTGAAAGAAGACTGCAGCCAGGTGGGGGTTGGCTGCTTCTCACAGGCAAATAGCAGCAGGACAGGAGGATAGGGCCTCAAGCTGGATGAGGGGAGGTTCGGATTGGCAGAATGTTTTCACTAAAAGAGTGGTTAAACATTGGAATTCGCTGTCCAGGGAGGTGCTGGCATCACCATCTGTGAAAATGTGAGAACCATCAGTAAATAACTGGATGTGGCACTTAGTGCTGTGGTTTACTTGGCATGGTAGTGTTCAGAGGCTGGACTCGGTGTGATGGTGGAGGTCTCTTCCAACCTTAATAATTCGGTTATTCTATTCTATGACATCATGATTCTAAGGACACAAACTCTGCTCCCCTGAGCTGTCTCTCTAGTAACATTCCTGTGGTGCAGCATACCAGGATACAAGCATGTGGCGTTCTCATGACAGGGCAGAGCATTCCCAAGTATGCCTGGCTAATACATTCTGTCGATTCAGTAGAGATATAATTTGGATTAGTAAGAGACTGGGTTGCTCTGTGGCACTGGAAGACATCCAGACTCTGAGATGAGGCTGTTGGTTCTTTAAAGGTATCCAAGCCAGCTTCCTGTCAACAGCTTGGGGTACCAAATGACAGAGTACTTTCAGCTGCATGGGTCTTGTTGTGAAACACGGCCTTTCATTGGACTGTTAAGACAGACTTGGTTTATCTTAGAGCAAGACTGAGCATGTCTCCAGGAGATGCAGTCACAACTTTGAAGAATAAATACAAATGATTGCAGAGGTCAGAATACAAAAATTCTAGAAAACGAGTGCTCTGACAGTTTGGAAGCCAATGGATGAATGGCCAACACATGATGGTGGGGATATAACTTAGGTGGCTGGGAAGGTTTCAAGATGGAAAGTTATCTTTTGCTGAAACAGAGAAGGGTAAATGCAGTCTGAGAAAAGATACTGATAGCTGCCCTGGTCATACAGTCAGATGTCTCATTTAGGGACATTGTGAAACAATTAGCAACTATTTCTTTAGAACACAAGACATTGTTTTACTCCTAAGAATTTCCAGATAAGACTTGTCTTTTAACATTTTAAAAATTTCAGCTTACAGACTATTCAAACACAATTCTCTCAAGGAATATATGAATTGTTGTTAGATAACTGTGAAGTTTCTTCAGCTAAAACCACACCTTTTAACATGTACCTGGAAGGAATACAACAGTCATTCAAAATTTGCATCTTAGCTATAGCTTTGAAGACTGGCTCATTAGTGATGCCACTGCAGTGGGAGATTCTTTGATGTTGTTCACAATTCAGAGTGACGAAACCACAGAGACAGATTTCCAAAGACAGGCTGTCATCCTCCGGCTATGGTCAGACTAGGCTGTTCCTTGGTTTTCAGTTAGAGTTCAGGGTCTCACTTTTAACCCACAGTAGTGCAAACAATCTGCTTGAGCCAGTCTGTCTTTCAAGAACCCCTGAGCCATTTTATGCAAAGGCCTCTCTTTTAAATGAGAAGTGTATGGCACTTTTGGGGCTTGAACACTTAATATTCCCGGGCTTGGAATTCTATGCAGTATTGAACGTTCATTTTTCTTAATGAAAAATGCATTTAAATAAAATATGTAGACTTTTTAATTTTTTTTCGTTACTATTATAACACTACAGATTGCTCATAGTATGTGGGTGCCTATAGCTATTTGGAAGGGTGGCCTCTAACATATGGAATATAAATCTAAATTAATAGAGGTACCTGATTTCTGTGCATATGATGTAAGGGCTCAAGAGGCAGGCTGTTTGTAAGAGAAATACAATTCTTCTATTAACCTTCAAAATACCCTACTCACTCCTTTGGGAATTCACAGAGAACATGTGCATATATAACAGCATAGCAGCAGTGCATGTAGGGGTGTGATTATAGGAAACACAATTCAGTTTACTGTCTATAACATCTTTGATTGTTGATTATTCTTGCCTCTCTGCCAAAGAGAGGCAGAAAATTGCCAGGAGTTACTTCAGGACAGCAGATCGTAATGATTATGATTGTCATCCATCTATAGAGAATATTCTTTTTCTCTCTTTCCCTGTGTTTTTTATTTCTGTCTGCAGCACTGAAAATAAATGTTCATTTGCTCTGTATGGAGCAAAATTAACTATCTACTGGCAGCAGAGCCCTTATCAAAAAAGAAGTCCATAATAAAGGGCCCTGAGTCAACATATTTGGGGTCGATCACAGATTTTGCTACTTGGCCTTTGTCATGTCTCTTAACTTCCCTGCAAAAATTCCTCAGCTGCCTAAATTCTTCATCTGTGAAATTGATTAATAATAACATTAATGCCTTTAGCTATTCTGTTTAGAGAATAGACAATTAGAGACAAAAGCTAGCTCTCTATATGAATACACAGAATAGTTGAGGTTAGGGGGCTAGACAGGAACCACTCCATTACATCTATCCTGCAATAAAAAGGACCTAGTCCAAAATCCTGCTGTGCCTTAGATTTCTGTTAGCAAACATGAAGAATGAGGTCTACTGATCTCCAACACATGCTACAAACCTGCTGAGCTAGTCAATAGTGGTTCATTATCTGAAGTGTTTATTGGATTCATTAAGCATTGAAAGCTGTGGATGAAAAACAGGGGGGTGTTTTATCTCCTCATTCTTGCTGCCACTTCTTCTCTTTCTTCACAGTGACATTTCTGCTTTAATTAACTGTTCAATTCCTCCTTGTGACTTCTGCATACACCATTTCAACAGCATAAGGTGATGTTTCTTTGTGGCAAGATAAGTCTAGACTGTCAGTATATCCTTTCGTGTCTTAGAGATTATGTCCTGGGAATGTCTTCCTACATATTCCACTTTAAGTGTATTTGTCTGACTTTCTTGTCTGAGTTAAAAGGTATTGCCAGAGACTGCCTAGGCAAGCCCGCTGTGCAGATTTGATTTTCATGTTTTATGAGGTACTGATGACTCCCATGCTTCTGTTGTGAGATTTTTGCCTTTTGATGGGATTTCAGACTGAAAGCCCAAGCAGCAGCAGTAAGCTGATCTACATTAGAACATTACCTGTCAGTTCAAAAAGGAAAATAAGGTTTAGCTCCCATGACAGAACAAAAAAAAAAA